>LGRX02012757.1:0-20372 GCA_001247695.2 Cymbomonas tetramitiformis
CCCCATCGGGGCGGGGCCCCGGACCAAGATTGCTGCTAAACTAGGCAATGATGCTTTACCTTCAAAAGAATTGTAGGGCTGACAACCTCACGAACGATGGAGCATATCTCCCCAACATAATCCGCGTGCAAAGGCCTTTCCACGAGCCCATCCGGACCAGGCCAGCTCGACAGAACAGGCAAAATTCCTGAAGTCATCGCCGTGATACCCAATGCCGCCTTTAATCTTCGAGGAATGAAATTCTCGTTAGCCTTCAGTTGCATAAGCTTCTGGGGCAGTGGGCCCCATGATTTTGGTGCGCCCAGAACGTCACGTAACCACTCGGTCATGGCAATTCTCGACGGCTTCGACGGTGCCCACGGAGATGGTTTACCTGCAGTGGGCACAAAGCGACAGGTCAAGATTGTGCCCCTACTTGGGGCCCAGCTCCGTACCCGTTGGGGCTAGTGTGGGTCGGGACGGGTCCCACGCGTGGTACCCCTCGACTCTAGCAACTTACCAGCAAGTCGCTGAGCTGCTGTTCGAACACGTGTAGCATTGCGAGGTTGCGGAGGCGCAACAAGCCAGCCCCGATTGACCTTAAACTCTCTTGCAAAATTCCGACAATGCGCTGACCAGTTGCCACCACAAATCGATTTGTGTAAGCGTTGGACCAAGTTGCTCAATATGTGCATCAAGTCCAAAAGGTACATGTGTATGACGTGGAAGTACACCAATCTGGAGAACGCGCAAGGAGTTTTCACACCAAACTTCTTGAAACTATCTTGTAACTGCTCTTTGGAAGCGCCGTTCTTCGCCATGCCTTTGTGCAACTGCTGTATTTGTCGGACACGTTCATCGGTGTGGAGGTCAGTCTCGGTATCGCCACCTGGGTAAGTAAGTGTACAATCCATAATGAATTGGGGCAGATTGGGGGCGGGCTGTTGGCGGTACGGGGGCGGATTGAGGGCGAAAGAGGGGCGGGGCCAGGGCGGGACTCGGACAGTGCTTAGTAAGCACCAACGCTCCTATCACAAACTTCTCGGTAAACGAGACAGGTACAAGACGGTGGCGGGATGGAGGCCGCACGCCGGACCGACATGGGACCAGCATAGGACCGATCTATATGAGTATGATTGTACATCCAAGAATGGGCGGACCTCGTCGCTTTTGGAACTTCTCCAGAAATATCGTTTTCCCCATCTTGCTTTTCGCAGCCCCAATGCCGTTGATCAGGCACTTCAAGCATCCCATAATGGCAGTCGCAGCCATTCGTCGGGATGCGTCCACAAGGCCAACGTAATCCATGAGTACCGCGTACACCATGCATCGAACTGTAAATGGTTCTTTCTCGATGACGTCGAAAACCGTATGACCAGTGGACCACAGTACCTCTAGCTCATCCACCAGGTGGTCGTAAAAGAGCGAAGTGTCCTTGGGCTTGCCCTCCGCAATCCCATACGTGAACACGTGCTTGTGTCGTTCTTCCCCGGGCATGTTGCCAATCGTGAAGCAAATGGGCATGATGCTGGATAGCTGATCGTTGAACGGGTTGATTCCATCCGCGCAAAGAATAATCCATAGATTCCGGCGGTCCGCGAAGAATCTGGGGAACTTCTGGACCAAAGCTCGGAGAGCAGGAGAATCTGCATTCGCAAGGCCGGGTCCAATGTCATTTCCCCATGGGTCCGGCAATTCGCCCTCAAATGTACCACATACCGAACCAACTATAATATCAAACTAATCGCTGATTGAGCTAGGATGACGAGAGATGGGTCCCACAGGTTTCCCTATACAGGGCGGGATAAGGGACCGATAGGGACGGGAAAGGTACTATGGGACACTCAACACGGCTGAGCAATTTTACATGATTCGCACCATGTATCCCGGTGACTTTGTCTGGTTGTTCGTCAGGAAGCTTGGTCGCATCGAAGCTCCGCACCATCGCGGCATATTCTGGACAGAGGAAGATGTACTCCAGCAGTGATTCCAAAGGCCAGTATCTGAAAATAGATCTTGCTCGACCGTTCGTTCTCACCCCGTCGTCTTCTTTTCCCAACCGATACCTCGAAGTCTTACACTTTGGACATTTGTCGAGCTCGCTGTGTTCACCCTTGTACATGATGCATCCCTTGATGCACACGTGCACCTCATTGTACGCTCCGTAGAAGGGTTTAAACCGCTTCAATGTCTCGGGGAACGTGCGAGGAAGGACTTGCCGTTCTTCGTTGTTAAGGAGCCTTCCCCGGACGATGTCGAGAATAGATGCAAAGATGGACTGAGTCCCGTTGTGCTCGACCTGCATCTCCAAAAGGTCAAGTAACAGTCCGTTGATCTTGGAAATGTCCTGCAGGGCGCCAACACTTCATCAGTCCATCCGCGCTTGGTACTAGAAGGATGCATGTGTAAAGTCATGGGGCAATATGGGGCCCCATCCGGTACCATACATGGGACCGGGCCGTTCACACAGGTCCCATATCGGTCCCATGTGGGTACCTTAACTTGCAAGCAGCACTCACTACTGTAACCGTACGAGGCGGTATGTACTGGTCCTAGACCGGTACCACGTCCCGTACCGATAGGCCCCCCACATGTTCCCAATGGGTACCACATCCAGAACACCGCACTCACCACATCGCCTTCGCCATCGGAATCATCCGCAGAGTCGTCGGTAAGCTCTTCGGCATCTTCATCCTCCTCGCCACCGCCTTCCCCGTCGCCGCTGTCGTCTCCGGATGACGATTCGCCATCATCATCACGTAGTTGTTTCCCAAACCCCAAGTCCTCGATGTGTTTCGCCAACGCTTCAAAGTTGGATATCACCTCGGCTTCCCGAGGGGTATGGTCACGATCCGCACCGCCCATCTCATCATCTCGGGGAGATGATCGCTCATTCTCTTCTTCGAACTCCTGTTGCGGAATGTATACACCATATTGTTTGACATGTCGGAGAATTTGACGGCGGCCAAGTTCACGTGTCGTAAGCCCTCGGTGGTGGCATTGATTACACGGACAAATGCCATACTCTGAAACGTAGCGTCCAGGGCGGCTTCCTTGTATGCCTTGTGGAGTCGCCATCTATCGTCACATAGACAAGTGCCAAACCATTTTATCCAGCATGTTGCAGGTAGAACGCCTGCAAAAGGTCGTACACGCTGGGGTGAGTAAGTGTTTAAAGCGAGCAGTACTATACGGGGGCGGGGTCTCGGACCGATAGGAATCACTCAGTCCATAACCGGTCCCGAACCCCGGACCCGTAGGAACCATGCCTTGGACCCCACACGGACCCGTCGGTACCATGCCTTGGACTCCATACGGACCCGTCGGTACCATGCCTTGGACTCCATACGGACCCGTCGGTACCATGCCTGGGACCCCACATGGACCCGTCGGTACCATGCCTTGGACCCCACACGGACCCCACACGGACCCGTTCGGAATCCACCGCAGCAAGACGCCGCAACCCTAATAAACCCTATGGTCCCATAGGTGGAACACAGCCCGCCCCTATGGGGTAAAGTAAAAAACAACTGGGTCTAGGGCGTGGGTCCAGGTCCATGTGGTCTAAAAATGTCTGACCATGCATGGACCTCGCATGGACTTGCCAAATAACCCGTTGAACCACTGTGGGACCGACGGCATGGACCCGTAATGAAGCCTATGGGACCGACGCACAGGTGTTTTTGCCTTTTTTTGCTTAAAAAAGTGCATTTTGGGGTTACGCGTTACACATGGACCTCGCTTGGACCGACCAGTGTTAAAGGCTCGCTCTTACCCTGCCCCCATGAGGATTAGCGGGTCCCCGAGATTTTACAAAAAAAAAACGGGTCTAGGCGTGGGTCCGGGTCCATGTGGTGCAAAAATGTCTGACCATGCATGGACCTCGCATGGACTTGCGTCGGACCACTGTGGGACCGACGGCATGGACCCGTAATGAAGCCTATGGGACCGACGCACAGTTTCACATTTTTGGGGATTCGAGTCACATGGACCTCACGTGGACCTATCTAAAGAACGTCGGCGAGGCAAGCAGCGGTGTAAAGAATTCCTCGTTGAGAGATAGCGAAAATCGACCCAAAAATCGAAAAAAACAAAATTTGGGCACTAAAAGGGGCAGGTTGATTGCAATATATCCTGCCAAACAAAAAAGCAAAAATGTTTTTTTCCCGTGAGATATCGGCATTTTTGTGCGTGCGATTTTTTCAAATCGAACTAAAGGGAAAAAATCGAAGAACAGGTGCTCTGTGGGAATGATTTCCTGTTCCCAGCGAACGGTGCAATTGACGGACCAGATGAACCCCCCAGTCTTAATCGGACGGTCTCCATGAGTTACTGAAACTCAAAATGGCATGAAGGCGTGGGTGGGCACCCATAACGCCCCTTGTGCACTACCGGCGTCGTTGGCAATCGCGGCAATCGCCCATCGTGTCACATGCACGGGGAACTGCCAGCAGGACACAAGGGGAATCGTGGGTGCCCATGCCTCCAAGGGGATTCGAACCCCTCACCCTCACGTGAAACGTGTTCGGCTTACCAACATTTGACCACTCGGCCAAGCACCCACGGTGATGGAAATTCGCCGCACGGCAGCAATTTTATTCATAAAACCGCATGCCCTACCGAGAGCACTCTGAAACGAACTAGAAAAGAAAAAAAGAAATTGAGACCTGCAAATTTGAAATCGCAGCCCACCATGTACCGATACAGAGACAGTCCCATGCGAGTTGACTCGATCGCGTGGACCGACGTTGGACCTCGATGGAACCAATGCTGTCCACCTTGGTACAATGCCTCGCCTGGCGGCGCAGAAAGTCAAAGAACTTTGAATTCTTTGAAGACCTTCGTTCCTCGCACTACCGCCTCACAACCTCAGTCCTCACAGCCTCACGCACAACCTCCGTCCGTCCACGCAGCACAGACATCGATGGGACTTCACGCAAGACACGCAGCAAAGACGAGAAGAAACTGTCTTCCCGGCAGACGACCCTCCCTCAGTCTGGAAACACCCAGCTGGGGGAGCTCATGCGCCAGTTTGCAGCCCAGCAGCAAGAAATGCAGGGTCTCCGGCAGCAGCTGGCAGCAGGGCTTGCTGGTGCTGCTGCTGTGCCTGCGCAGCACCCGGCCGTCAAGGTGGAAGCGGGTGCTACAGGCAGCGCGCCTGGCGATGCGGGGGGGGTCTTCCACACGACAAAGGAAGCCCCCCAGCATCTCGTGAAGTCATTGCAGCGGTCGACAAATTTAGTTTGCGGAAATAATTTAAGAAGTGGAGTATGGGCCCCTGGATGCACCATCTCCACGCTGGAGGAAGAGAGCCTGGACGAAGCCGTTGAGGCGATCAAAACGGCGACGCCAGGCTTCTCGTACGAATGCGTGCGGGATTACATAAAAAACCGACTGACATATATGAAATGTCAGACCACCACCTTGGGGAGGTGGAAGCTAAAGACCACAAAAGAATGCCCGACGGGTTTTTTCCAGCGTTTTGACGGCCCGGCCCGCGGCGTCCGGGTGGCATCGGACGCCACCGGCGAGCTGCCCGGCAAGAAGACCACCGAGACGGTGCTGAATTACTTCGACGCCGGGCAGCCCACGGAGGGGCCCCTCTTTGAAGCCTTCTGGGCACTGGAGGGGGTGCAGTACGTCAAGCCCGCCGACGTGCAGCCCGCCAACTTGGGGAAGCCCGCCGCCGGGCTGGACAAGGATCAAGGGGAGAAGATCCCTGCCCCAGTCGCGCCCGAGAAGCAGGGCAAGGAGAAGAAGAGTTCGTTCGTGTGGCCACTGGTAAGCAAACATACCTGTTATGTTTTTTTACCCTGGACCCCTTTGTTTTGAGAGGGACGGTACAGGGGCCACGTTTAGCCCTCGTACCGAACCCACGCTGGACCGACCCACAGTGTGGTAGGGCCGCTCCAGCTGAACTGCAGTGTGTGAGTGTGGGTACGATGTCGCTGACTGCTATTGGTTTGGGGCTGGGTCGCAGGCGGATGACTCCACACTGGTGCTCGGGTCATTCGTCGCCGTGCACCGCATCCGCTCCAAATCCGTTACCCCCTTCCCCGAGGAGTTCGCCTCCTCACTCCTCGACTACGACAACGATCGGTTCGAGTTGTGTTACGGGGTGGTGGAGGGGGTCCCCGGGGGGAGCAGTGTGAATATTGCCAAGGGGGGCAAAATCCCCAAGGACGTCGTGGAGGTTTTGCTCAAGTTCGGAGTAAAACCTTCCCCCCACGACGAGAACGACGAGGCCGGGGACCATCACGACCGCATCCTTGCGATGCACGAGTTATCCATCACGAAGTTGCTCGCTCTCCCCCTCAACTCAGAAAAAAAAATAAACAAAACAGAACTCCAGCACGACGCCAAGTCGATAATGGAGGCAGGCATCCTGGTGTGGTGAGTAACCCTTCAGTTCACACGTTTTGCCCTCTGTAAACCTGGGCCCGTTTACCTCTGTAAACCTGGGTCCCGCACGGTCCGGTGTTCTGCCCGCACCCCGCCCCCGTATGTCCTGTATGGTCCCACGTGTCGCCCCAACCCCGCCCCAGTATACTCTGTGTACTGTATTGAGGTGTGGTGTGTCTACGTATGCAGGTTGCCAGTCAGTAACGTCAAGCTCAGCAAAAATGCCTCTAAGGTATTTGCTGGTATGAAGGTGCAGAGCGCCAAGGAAGCTTCCGAACGAAGTACTGCCAGCCACGCCGCCAAGGAGGCCCGCAAAAAGGCGGCAAAGGAGATGCTCGGCAAGGCCAAGAGGAAAGCGGATGGGGGCGACGAAGCCGAGAAAAAGAAGAGGAAAAAGGGCAAGGCAGCTGTAACGGAGGAGGCCGAGGAGGCCGAGCAGGCCGAGCAGGCCGGGGAGGTGGTGGAGGACATGGAGGCGTCCGGGGATGGCGGGGATGGTGATGAGAATGGTGATGGGCCCTCGGATGGGAATGGAGAGGATACGCAAGACGAAGATGCGCAAGACGAGGAGGGGGCAAGGGCAGGGTATGATAGTGGTGACGAAGAATAGCAATCATTTTGTGTAGAACTGCCGTACTGTTTTTGCCGTCCTGACCACTTCACTTGTAAATATTGTTTATAATTGCATTGTATACTAAAATAATCATATGGACCCGCTGAATAACCATATGGACCCACAAAATAATCGCATGGACCCGCTTGTTGATCACATGGACCCGTTTTACAATCGTATGGACCCGCTTAATACCCACACGAACCCGCCGAATAATCGTATGGACCCACAAAATGATCACATGGACCCGCTGAATAACCGTATGGGCCCACAAAATAATCGAATGGACCCGCTTGCAGAGCACATGGACCCGTTTTACAATCGCATGGACCCGCTTAATACCCACACGAACCCGCCGAATAATCGTATGGACCCACAAAATGATCACATGGACCCGCTGAATAACCGTATGGACCCACAAAATAATCGAATGGACCCGCTTGCAGAGCACATGGACCCGTTTTACAATCGCATGGACCCGCTTAATACCCACACGGACCCGCGAATAATCGTATGGACCCACAAAATAATCACACGGACCCTCTGAATAACCATATGGACCCACATAATAATCGCATGGACCCGCTTGCAGAGCACATGGACCCGTTTTACAATCGCATGGACCCGCTTAATACCCGCACGGACCCGCCGAATAATCGTATGGACCCACAAAATGATCACATGGACCCGCTGAATAACCGTATGGACCCACATCATAATCGAATGGACCCGCTTGCAGAGCACATGGACCCGTTTTACAATCGCATGGACCCGCTTAATACCCACATGGACCCGCCGAAGAATCATATGGACCAACAAAATAATCATATGGACCCGCTGAATAACCGTATGGACCCACAAAATAATCGTATGGACCCACAAAATAATCACATGGACCCGCTAAATAACCGTATGGACCCGCTTGCAGAGCACATGGACCCGTTTTACAAACGCATGGACCCGCTTAATACCCACATGGACCCGCCGAAGAATCGTATGGACCCACAAAATAATCACATGGACCCGCAGAATAATCGCATAGACCCACATACTAATCACATGGACCCGCTTAATGCCCACGTGGACCCGCCGGATAATCATACGGACCCGCTTAATACTCACACGGACCCGCTAGATCATCGCTTGGACCCGCCTAAATACCACATGGACCTGCCGGGTAATCATATGAACCCATCGAGCGAGGGGTCCATGCTGGGTCCATGTGATGCATTCCCTACGGGTCCATGCGAGGTCCATGCGTCGCATGGACCCGTAGGAATGTCTGACCATCGGACCCATGTGGCCCTCACCGGTCCATGTGGGGTCCATGTGATGATAACTGAGTGGTCCCCGCGAAGTCCATGTGATTGTACCTACCGGTCCATGCGGGGTCCATGTGGGGTCCATGCGTCGCATGGACCCGTAGGAATGTCTGACCATCGGACCCATGTGGCCCTCACCGGTCCATGTCGGGTCCACATGCTACGTACACACTAAGAGGTATCACATGGACCCCACATGGACCCGTAGGGAGGGTCCATGTGAGGTCCATGTGACTGAAAACCGTATGGCCCCCACATGGACCTTCAGTGGACCCCATATGGACCCCTAGGGAGAAATGTCTGACCATTTGGGGCATGCGAGGTCCATTCCAAGTCCACGGGGGTCCACGTGAGGTCCATGCGGGGTCCATGTGATTTATGAATCACATGGACCCGTCCTTATTTGGTAGGGACAGCAGCCCATTAACCCTGCCGACTACGGGCACCAGAGGGTCCTCGAGGTCGAAGGCCCGCAGCTCCAAACCAGCAGACTGAAACTCTGTGCGCAGCTGCACCACCAGGTCGGACAGGAGGCCAGAGTCGTCCGTACCGCGAAAATGGTGCTTCTTGTCGCCAAGAATATCCTCACGGATACTCTTGGCCCAAGCTCGATGCAAGCGCGCCTTGTAAATCTCGTCGACCAACTTGGACTGCTCCTGCAAATAACGTCTGACGGCCACGTCCGCGTCCACGTTCGATGCAGGGTTGGGAGTGGGAACCACAGGTGTAGCAGCTGTTGGAGTGTTCCGCACCTCGTCAAGTAGCCTTAGAGAGGCATCAATGTCGCTGTCCCTCGTAAGGGACTTCTTAGATCTTGTCGTCATTCCCATTTTCAGATAAGCCTGAGGGGAGGCGGCACGCTGTAACACGTTTGGGTAGGGTCGCGGAGAAAATGTGACGTCACAGACACGGAAAGAGCGGTCGGGCCATGCTAGCGAGGGGCGAAGGAAGATGTCGTCGAAGTCAAAGGTGCCAAGGTCACCAGCCCAAAATACGGTAGCAGGCAGGATCAGAGCGAGCAGAAAACCGTGGATAATGGACATTGCGACGACGAAATCCAATCCAAGCCGGCACCCCACAGCTGCGGCCCAAAGTCGCTCACCGCAAGCCGCTCATCTCATAATCTCCACTAATGCCCAAACGCGCAAACGCGCACCACCTCTCCGAGCGGCCGTTTAGCCAATCATGGCCAAACTAGCAAGTGGAATAAAGCGTGGATGGGGCCACGACCTACTGGAATATCCAAGTTCACAGATAATAGTGTGTGCTGTGAAACTGATATAGATAAACTCGTATAATAAATAAACCCTAAGCTAGATATACCCCGAACGGTGACAGAGTCGGAACGGCTACGGTCCTAGCTACCTGTGACACCTTGGTGTGTCACAGTACGGGCTTACGGTCAGTCACAGGTCCAGTGTTGGCTACCTAGTAATCTGTCATAGGGGCCTGCACCGGGACTCCCGGTCAGGGCTGCCTACACAGATTTCAGCACACTCGTAGCGGTTCCTCGAAAGGAGAATCGAAAGAAGCGGGGTCCGATGCCGAAACGGGGTAAAGTCCAGCGTCGATCTCGCGATTGGCAGGTGGTGGTTGCGCATCGCACACCACCTGCGGCACAGACAAAGTGCCGATGTGCAGTGGTGGTTGCTTACCAGCTGTGGTAGCACCACCGACCTGTGCAGCCGGTCGGGACGGTCACTGAATATCTTTCATACAAGTGTAAACTGATTATAGAGATAAAACGAATATATGGTGTCTGTGACCTAGGGATCTGTCACCTAGTATTGTACGAGTACTGGTACAGCTAACGGGAGTCAGATAAGTTATGACCTACGGGTCACTGAATCCAGCAGAGGCGGGTTGTCGAGTGATTCCCTTGATGGCTAAGGGCGTGCGAGCTACTCGGATACTCCCGGACAAGACATGCCTATAAGTCCCCTGAGGGGTGGGGGGTGGAGGGGTGGGAGAATAGTGGGATGACAACCCGTGGTTGGCACTCGCGAGAGGTCTACGCGACTGAGTAAACGAAAATGTTATCGATTTTCTGAAAAAACGACTGGACCTTTATAAAGATATCGACCCAACTTCAAAATCGGCATCCCCGTTGGGAAATCGTCATAAGTTATCTACTTGACCCTAGGGAAGTCCAATCGACCCCCCTTGGATCTTGGAGTGGCCGTAAACCCCCTGAAATCGAAGGTGGCTGGCCCCATGATATCTCTATGACGGTTTGCCCTCCAATTCTGGAGGGAACCCCAGGGGCAGTGATTCAGCTGCATTGTGCGAGCTGTAGCGTAGGACCCATAGCCATGTTTTGGTGCACAGGGGTCGAGTAGGTCGCTTGGGATAATTTGTACGCCGTGGGGCTAAGGGGGGCGAGAAAAACGACCTGCAAAAGGTTTGCAGAATTTCTGGGGTCAAGTCATCTGAAGTCCGGAGGGGGTAATCAGTGTGGTGGGTGGGTGAAATGGAGGTGGGCTGTCGAGTGATTCCCTTGATGGCTAAGGGCGTGTGAGCTACAGTACTCGGATACTCCACAAGACATGCCTATACGTCCCCTGAGGGGTGGGGGGTAGAGGGGTGGGAGAATACTGGGATGACAGCCCGTGGCTGGCACTCGCCACTGGTCTACGCGACTGAGTAAAAAAATCGATTTTCTGAAAAAACTGGACCGTCATTGAGTTATTTTTAACAGTGGCGATTTTCCGAATCCGACAGTCGTTGTACGATTCCAGAGACAAAATACGATGCATTCCTTTGTCGCCCCCAGGAATCTCTTCGGACCTTCCGATGTTCCCGATCTAAAAGAATTGGACGGCTCAACTTTAGTGGGGCAGATGGGCAGTTGGGCATGCCATGCCATGCCATGCCATGCCATGCCATGCCATGCCATGCCATGTCGGATGTGCCAACAACTTCGTGTGCAAATATAATTCTCACAGCAGACGAGAGTTTAAAAATGTCACCAAATTACCAAATTAGGGGTAACACTTTCGACTGCCACTTTCAGAAGAACATTACTGGAAGACAATAGAAGAGAGGAGCTTGATAAAGGCAGTTGATTACAGGATATGTGCCGAGAAATCCACGCGATAGTTTCTATTCTAAGTGACACCCCGTGCCTGGCTACAGTGCAGCTAACAACTTCGTGAAATAACGACCTACAGGAAATTACAACGGGAGATGCATATTCTACGGCGGCACCCCAGTTTGTGTGTCGGCACCCTACGCAGCTGCTCATACGCAATCTTGAATATTTCCACTTGAGAGAACTGGGGGCTTAACCTCTTTTTCCCGCCGAAGCATATGCTAGTGTAGATACCATCACCCCTTGTATGATGGGGGGCTAAAGCTGTCGATAACACCAATATATATATATCACTTATTCCTTGTGGCTGTACGCGAAGTAAATTTTTTCAATATGTCAGCTCAGACGGCTCAACGATTCAAGTTCTACACTGAGATCCAACAGAAGGAGCATATATTCTCGCCGGGATGCGCCCTTACAGAACGGGCGTCCACATTCCAGCAGGTGGGAATTCCTGTTTAAGTTTACCTAGACTCAACCGTCTACCGTTAAAAGTCGTAGGGTTAACACGCTTCTGAAACTATGCCAACTGAACAACTTTTGTACTGCCTCGCATTTTTCTCGGCTAGTGAGTGCTTTTAGCCGAATGATTGCACGTGCTCCGCCTGTCATTCTGTGATCCTCATAAATATATGCTACATTTAACTGCCCAAAAATTTCCAAGCAAAGGTGTAAAGCCCAGATTCAACAAGCGGTTTGAGACTGAATATCTCGACGCTCTACAGGTTGCACCAACCTCTGTGGCAGTTTTCCCCTGCATATCCCAGGCAGACCACGAGGCCGACTTCGGATATTCCGAGGAAAAGTCCGGTAACTTCAATCTCCTTCAGCAGTCGACCGCACTGCAGCGCACCATCAGCCCTCACTCCGTAAGCATGCTGCCATACCGCCTCACGGGCTCTTTGAGCTACGACAGTCATCCCACGACGAAATTCCGCTCGCCAAAATGGCCTCATACCTTGGGTGGCCACTTCCACGCTCAGCAATTCTGCGACAACACCCAGAGGTACGTCCCCGTCTTACATTTCCAACCTCAGGCTGCCAGCGAATGATGCCGCCTCTTGGCTCGTCACGAGAGAGTCTGAATGAATGCGCTGACGGTCCGTTTTTCCGTCAAGCGCGACTCGAGACTGCGGCGCTGCGGATTTTAGAGTGTGGGAGGACTTCCAAAGCCTCGAAATGCTCTACGGAATCGCCTTGTCATACTCGCGCCAGCTTATCTTTGGGGTTCTTTATCTCCTTGCAAGCCTCTTCTCTGCACCGCTGACTAGAACCTCCGAGGGGTGTGCCTGGGGATGCAGGGAGGCTTTGGTGCAGCCGGTCTGGGGCAAATCCGAGCCCTCTTTTCCGTACTCGCTCGCTGGATTTGACTACAATTCGATGCCAGAGATTCCGGAGCTACCGCGGGCCAACGCCGGCGAGCTTCTAGTCCAGCAGAGCCGGGACCGGCTGCCGGCGATACATGCCACGGTGGACCTGGGTTCCAGCGTCACGCACACCGTGGACGCCGTGCCGCAGTCGCTACCTAGCATAGGGGTGCAGGATGCACCGTCGGAGGCGGGGCCTACAGCGAGTTCTCCCGTGACCCCGCTCGTCCGCAAGGTGCGCCCTGGCATCGCCACACGAGTACCAGGCGGTGCCACACATGGGTGCCCAGTGACTTGCCAACGTGCGCAGCACTCGCCTTGCTGTGGCCCTGGTGATGCTTAGAAGATGAAGCTTCTTTTGAGGCGAAAATCTATGCATATTCCCTCATGCTCGTGCGCACGACCTCTCCACGCCGGGGACACCTGGAGTGCCTGTGTGATCCCACGGACTGCTCCCAGGGCACTCCTTTGACGGCGTCCACTATTGCTTTGAGGGCAGGCGCAGATCGAGGAGCTGCATCGCGTGAACACACCGCCTCGGCTGACATATCTCGAGCTCCTGCAAGAGAATCAGTACGAGCTTTTCCACGGGCTGGGGTCCAAGTGTCTTTGGGCCAAAGCCAAGGCCCTCAGCTTCCTGAAGCTCGCAGACAAGAAGGTGCCCCCCTTCGCCCACCGCGCAGGGGCCTCCTGGGCGCTTGGAGTCCCTCGGAGCTTCCCGGGGCTCCTCCAGGGGGGGCTCGAGCCTCGAGGAAGGCCGCAAGGGCCCGCAAAGCCCTGCGGAGGCATCGAGAGGGGGGAGCTCAACTGGGGCCTCCAGAGGGGCTCGGAGCCGTGTGGGCCTCAAAGGGGGCTGGCACAAGCACTCAGGGTGAGAGAGGAGTGGATACCAAGCAGGGAGGGAGGTGGAAGTGGTGAGAACTGACAAGTGGTTCGCCAACTCGAGAGACGAGCTCCAAACGGCAGAGTAGCTTCGACAGGCAGGCAGTTGTTGAGCTTTGTGTGGACCAATGCACCCAGCTTGACTCTTAGCCGACGTGCTAAGTCAGGGTGGTGCCTCGCCGTGAGGTGGGGAAGACAGCGGGTGTCAGCTGCTGGAGCTCTGAGGAGGGGGAGGACTCGGGGGCTGCCTCAGGCGGAGGAAGGGACGCTGGACAAACTCTCGGACGAGCAAGTGGCCCTCCTGACGCTGCAACGCCGGGCCGCTGTCGACCTCGTGGCCGCCGGAAAGGTGTTGGCCGAACCCTCCAGCCCCCTCTTCCCACTGTCCTCACCAACGTGTCAACACAACTAGGGCGCCGGCCACGGTACGCCCGAGGGACTGCACCCCACTTCGGAGCTGAACCGTGTGGTCGCACATGCCGTATATTGCTGAACAGGGTGCACTTTCACCCCTGAAGAAGGGGGGGGGGTGACCGAAGGTGCATTTTCACCCCCGAAGAAGTGGGGGGGCTGACCGAGGGTGCGAAAGCGCAGCATCGAGGCCAGGTCCAGAACTTGGGGGTCCAACAAGATAGGCAGAGCGGGGGGTGTGGGCCGGACTCTTGGAGAAAATGATGGCAGGAGCCCAGGCTTGGTGCCGGCTCTAGAGTAAAACCGAGGAGGCAGCCCGCAGAGTCAGCCGGCACACTCGTGGCAAGGGTGGCAGCTCTGTAGTTTCCTCCGATCCTTTGGCAAATGCTCGAAGCCAAGCTGACGTGGCCTGGGCATCGGGCACAGGTACGGCCCCGAGTGAAGACGGAGGAGGAGCGGGCAGCGCTCAAGTACTGGCTCCGCGGCGACCCTGCCAACTACACCCCGGAGGCGATTGCGGAGCGCAAGGCGCTGAAGGTGCACTCGCAGGTGCGCCGGGTCCTGGAGAAGTGGTGGGGCACGATCACGGAGGGCTTGCAGTACATGACCGGCTTGCTGCGCGAGGAGTACCTCGACCTGAACGTGGTCATCCACCGGGCCCTGGTCCCGGACGCCACCGAGGCGGAGGTGCGTTCTGGGCATCTCACATGTTCCGTCCTCTCAGCTGGCGCGTGCCCAAGCCGTTGCGCAGGGCAAAGTGTCTCCGCGTTCTGCCGTTTGCCCTTGCCGGGGGGGCGGAGTCTTCGTCCTCTACCGGCTCAGCAGCACCTTATCTTGAGCGGTGGGAAGAGAGTTGGCTTTCTACCGGCTCAGCAGCACCTTGTCTTGAGCGGTGGGAAGAGAGTTGGGGCTCTACCGGCTCAGCATGGTGTTTGTCCTTGTCGGGGGAAAAGGGATTTTTTGTGCGACACATAGCATGCCGCTGGCGGCGCCATGGACAACCTATCACGGAACGGCGTGTCGCGTGCCAGGCGTTTGGATGCGCCACGGATGACTGGATGCATGACTCCAAGGGGCGGATCGAGATGAGCAAGGAGGATGTCTTGAGTGCGCTTTTCGACGTGGCGGATGTCTGGACGGAAGATGCATCTGCGGAGGAGTACAGCAGCTTCTTGTCATACCTCCTGGATGGCATCACTCAAGTGAGGTGCGAAGAATTTGCCGAATAGCCAACAGCCTTTTGCACGGCCTGTGCCGCGTGCTCTTCTCCATTCTCCCCCTGGCCGTTCCATCCAGCTCCGGCATGACGGCTCCAATGCAAAACGTTTCGGCCCTCTGCTGGATTTCAACACAGAGAGCTGAGCGCTGCCCGGGGAATGATTGCCGGGATGCAGAACGATCCGGGTGGGGTCGGCCAAGGGCGGGCACGGTGTGGCTGCCGTGGACGCACAGCAGAAGTCGATGAACCGCTCAAGGAGCGCTTCCACCACCCAGGAGCGCAAGGGCAGTGCTCGCAGTCAGAAGGCGTGCATACCGCAAACCTCCCCGCCGCCGCGATATGACGCCAACGCAGCGGGCGCGGAGCCCGCCTCACCCCATCACACCCTCAAGTGTGCTCCTCTCCCAGCCCCCCCCTTACTCCCTCTGTTGCGCTCCTCCGAGCCCTCCCTCGGGGCAGAGCAGCGAGCATCCAAGGGGAGTTGTGATTCAGATAACGAACAGAAAATGATGGGCACGGTCCCCGGTATGGAGCCTCCCCACCAGCTGTCAGCGGTGTCATGCGCACAGCAGCCACGCACCGAGGGCAGCTTTTGCTGGATTCCAGGATGACAGGAGAGGACTAAAATATGCGGGACGGGGTGAGGGGCTTCATGCAGGATGCTGCCGCAGGAAAATATCCGATGCCTAGCCTGGCGGCTCACGATGGGCTGCCGCGTGCGCAAGAAGCACAAGCTGCTCGAGCACCAAGCCCTAGAGCTGAGCAAGGAGCCCCCTGCGCACGGGCAGCCGGCGGACGAACCGCCGCCCGTGGAGCAGCCGCCAGCAGCCGGCCGGAGGAAACCGAGGAGCGAGCCGAGGTGGGTGAGCCCAGCAGGAGGGGTAGGCAGGTGCTGTGTCCGCTCAATTCAGCCTGCAGGCCGCCGATGCCAATCAGGGCATGCCCTCGGATGATCCGGCTGCGACATGGCGATGCCATTGGGTGATGGTATAACCATTTCAGCCCTCCTCTCCCGATGCGGGGTACAAGCGGTTGAGTGGCTTGTGGGCATTCCTATTTGCAGCGGCGACGTGCGAAGCAGCCGGTCGCGGTCCAAGACGAGGGGGGTGTCTGATACTGAAGAAGAAAAGGAGAAGGAGGAGTCGCAACCACTGAACCCTGTGTGGCAGTACAACAAAATGTTTTCTGAATCGCTCAACGGGTACGAGTCAACCCTCGGATCTCTCCACCCCACCTTGCGTTCACTCACCCCGGCGCCCTTTGCATAAGAATGCCGCCACTCCACAGGCGCCCCTTACACACCTCCCGGGGCAAAGTCCCTGGCACACGGTATTTGAGTAGTGCACAATGGTAATGAAGGGGCGGTGACAATTTATAATTAACTCCAGTGGCACACAGACAGATCCGCGTAAACGAGCTCTCCCGTCCACCGGAGTCCAGTCAGGGCCCGCGGTGCGTGCTTTACTTGCTGCGGCACTTCAAATTCTTAATTATAGACTTAGCCGCTTTGCAGACTTACTCTAAACCGGCAGACGCAAGTATTCCCCTCTCACGCAACTCGATACGGTGCTTTGTACGAATTAGGTTAAAATTAGGCTAATTTTGTTATAATTGGGTTAGAATTAGCTTAGCATTAAGAACAGTACGTGCCATTCACGACTGGGAGCTTCTTCAACCGACCGTACACACCTTCTAGATAGGGTTGCTTTCCATATATAACACATAGATCCGCCCGTTCCGATCACGGGTCAACGCCCGCCATCGGAACATTCTGCGCCCAATTGAACTTACCTTGCGCACTGTTTCATGGAAATGTAAGTTGAGTTGGTAAGTTGCCATAAGTTATATGTCTAAACACGCAAGTTATGACGCGCTATAGCATCCCTTTTGCTTGGCCTTGAGACGTTCCAATGCACTTATAATTCATATTTGAGATAAGTTATGCAAGCAATTTGTGTTCATGATGACTAATTTGTGCTTAGTTAACACATTGCTAGGCAGCGCTTACCACTATAAAACTGCTGGAGAGTGTTAAGCCTGTCATGAGGAAACGAGAAATAAGCGTGATCTGACTGCTGCGATTAATTACTGAGTCTGTGATCGCAATCGGACGATTTACATTTGCTGTCGAGCGATCGTCTTTACTGTGGTGCCTCATTTCATTAGATGACTCTGACTAGAGCTCTAAAGCGCCGTGACACTGTATGGCGTACCACTCTTCCCCTCGTTTTCAGTGCGGTCGAGCCGACGAAAGTGTCGCCACCTTAAATATGGCATTGTGCACTACTCACGGTATTTATATATATAACATATACATATATATTTATATTTATACTTGACGTATGTATTCAGCCTGCATGTATGTATGACTCGTCTGGCGTTTGGTCTCCTCTGTTCGGGATTGCATGGTTTGAGTACTCGCTGGGGGGCGACACGTTCACAGTTCTTGCCGTGCGATCTTCGGTGTCTCACCAGTTGTGACGGCGGATGGGCCGCCTGATAGCAGTGGGTGATGGGATATGGGTTGCCCTCGTTGGCAAGGAGGTCCCAATACCTCATAGGGTAGATTCCGTCTGTCCATGCGCACAGCTGTCATCCTGGTGGCAACTTTCTGATGGACACTACCTCTTGAGGAAATGGACAGACTTGCCTGTCTTTCCTTCAAGGAGAGGCAGGGCGTGGCGACGGCCACCCTCGGCGTCTTTCCTTGAGGCAGTGGCCACATCAGCTATTACGTGCCGACTAGGTCCCCCTGCATCCAATATTTTCACGCCTGGACAACGGTTTGGCGAGCCCTGAGTGTGTGGCTTGCCCCTAGATATGAGCTCGTCAGGGGCTCAATTCCATTGAATCCATCTGAGCTTATGGATACTGGTGATGCGCATCGTGCAGAGGTAAGGAGCTATGTGCACGTGGCACACTAAGTCAAAGAAACTGTCCAAATGTTGTTCTTGCAATGTTGCGCGGTCAGGGTTGTGGGAATGGGGGATTTAGCGAAGACATAGATTTTAAGATTGCATGAAACTTAGCTTGCATCAATCTTAAAGTCATCATTGATCTTCAATTCGCATCCATGTTGAAGGCGTCACAGATCTTCAATTTGCATCTGTCTTAAAGGCGTCACAGATCTTCAATTTGCATCCGTCTTAAAGACGTCATACATCTTCAATTTGCATCTGTCTTAAAGTCGTCACAGATCTTCAATTTGCATCCGTCTTAAAGACGTCCAAACATCTTCAATTTGCATCTGTCTTAAAGGCGTCATACATCTTCAATTTGCATCCGTCTTAAAGACGTCATAGATCTTCAATTTGCATCTGTCTTAAAGGCGTCATACATCTTCAATTTGCATCTGTCTTAAAGGCATCATACATCTTCAATTTGCATCTGTCTTAAAGGCGTCATACATCTTCAATTTGCATCTGTCTTAAAGGCATCATACATCTTCAATTTGCATCTGTCTTAAAGGCGTCATACATCTTCAATTTGCATCTGTCTTAAAGGCGTCACAGATGTTCGATTTGTCATAGATCCTGGTCTTGGTGTGCCACAAGTGTTTGTCCTGACAAAACATAAGGGCACACCCTGTCATGAAGCCCGCACTCTTCATCAGAACACCTTCCCCGCGAAACCATGGAGAGATGTCTTTGAGTTTGCATCTATCATTTCCACGGGATTCCAGCTTGCACTAAAGTTTGCAATTGCAGATTATTGAGCACGATGCAGTATGCTTTCTGCTCCTTCTTTGCTCGCTGCGTGGCATTGGATACGCCAAGTAGTTGTGTATGAGTGGGGTTTTAGGTTTTTAGGGTTTTAGGGTCGTCTGGCTTCTTGATTCGGCATGGCAAGTTGAACAATGGCACAGTTCCTCAGAGGTATCCGCAGCGATCCGTTACTCATAAAACAACAGAATTCCAGCTGTGAGCCCTGTGCCATAGGTACCCTAAGTGCTCGAAGGCAAACTGCTGCTTCCCTCTTGTAAACGCCCGGCTTCGTGCACCCGAACGCGGTCTCCTCAAGTGCCCCACAGACGAAAGGCCAAAGCTCGCAAAAGCCGCCACGTGCCAACTGCCAGGCAAAGGGGAAAGTGCACATCTCAGTTTTGTATTGGATCTGTGGGAAATCTGGAGTGCACTGGGGGGACCCTTCATTCAGTGCAGCAGGATCTGCAGTGGGGGGTTGTCAGCTGCAATCACTGCCTCCCAAAGATGATGCCCTTAGCTAGAGCTCAATACCACAGCCCAGACGGTGATTGGCTTAAGCACGCGCTCGACATGGTGACCATCGAGCACAGAGTCTGTGTTGACGGGAAGGGGTGGTAAGCACAGCCCGCTGGAGTATATATCTGACCCATACATCGACCGGAAGGACCCAGTTTCCGGCCATCCGGCAATGAAGGATCGCGTGAGCTCATCTTCAGCACATCTCTGCTTGCCTCGCTGCAGCGCTGCCTCGCTGCTATGACGATGCTGTGATGACCATGCGTGCCCATTGATCGAGCTTCTGAGGTTTGCAGAATGGGAGATTGCCAATGCCCGGTGCACACGCCACCTGCAAAATAGAGCACGTGGCGCCAAGCATCAGCGCACGGCACGGGTTAAGGAAGGTGGTCTCACGAGCGGCGCTGACCCTGGGGGACCAGCGCTGACCTGTCGTTGCCGTGCTCTCGGCACAAAGCCAGAGGCATTCTCACTGGCTCTTTGGCGGGGTACTGGCTGTTCAGGCCCACCAGGAGGCTGAGCGGAGGAGGAAGGACGAGCGCAAGCCCCAGGAAGCCTGCAGGCGGGATAAGGCCGAGGGGGGGGGCGGTGCCAACAAGGGCGGAAAGACACATCCCACAAAAGCGAAAGCTGCAGCAACGAAGATCCATGGAGCGGTGCTGCAGGTGGTGATGCACCAAGCAGCAGCTCCGTAAGCCTGTGCTTGCAGTGCATTGCGTCTGAGACGATGATCTGCGTTTGATGAACTGATGGTCGACACTGATCAGAGGACGCACCGAGGGAATCGGATTTCTCACATCGAAGCTCCCAGCAGTCCACTCAGCGGGTTCCGGCCTCCAGCGTGACGCACACATCGAAGCTCCCAG
>LGRX02012758.1:0-29254 GCA_001247695.2 Cymbomonas tetramitiformis
TTGTTTCGCAAGTTTATTTTTCGAGAGTAACTGTTTTATAATGTTTTAACTTTTTTGGCATCGATGACGAAGATTAATACTTGCTTGCAAAACTTTTTCATTGAATAAATATAGCCTGTAATTCAATAGGTGGCGCAACAAGGTAAACAAGTACAAGTGGCACCGACATGTTCAAAGTGCAAACAAACTACATCCATGGAACCTTGTGCCGCTACCGCCACGCTTTACCGTGGTGAACTTAAGCCCGGATCAGGCTATTTGTTGATGTTTAAACACATCGGGAAACACTCTTGCACAAACCTTGTCAAAAAAACCAAGCCAGCAGAGCTTGGGGAAACCGAAACTGAGGCAGTCTTGAAGGCAATCCCCGAGATGGGCGCAGCTCGATTGGAAAACCTGAAGATGGCTGCAACCGCCAATGTGATGAACAAACTGCTGAGTGGACACGAGTCAACCACCCTACAAGACGTATTGAACGTGTCAGAGGCGGTGCAAGATGTTCGGGCTTTGGAGTACGTTATTCGAGGAAGCAAGAGCTCGACGTATGTCCCCTCAAAGGACCCCGATGTCGAGATACGACAGTTGCGTCAGCGCTTGCAAGAACTTGGACTCCGCGCGTTGTTGTTCGAAAGGTACGCATTGAAAACATAACAATATCAATATTGATGTTGTACCATGTTTGTTATTTGAAACTAACAAATGTAATTATCACAGGCCGCCTTTGCAGTACTTCATCTGTCCCTTGGACATTCCGTGGTCGCCGGCCAAGGTGATGCTATTAATGGACAGAGTCCTCGGGAAGCCACCTTTCAAAGGTCAGCTGGCTTATTCTGATGGCATGCACAAAACAATGAGGGACAAGGTGGTGGAGAAGATATGTTGCGTGATTCCAACACTAGGCTTGATAAAACTAGTAGTGAACCCCTTACCCGCCGGGGAACGCGGCATGGACGAGAGGGCGATGTGGGCTGCGGTCGATTACGCCGTCGCTATCTACGCTCAGGAACACCCAGAAGAGTTTGCGGCATACCTGGATGCAAAGAACTGGCCAGAGTCCAAAGGTCAAATACATTTTCGACCAGGGGGTTTTGTTCGTGACGCAGCAGGTAATTATGATAAAGTACTCGGTGTATTTTTGTGTTGTCATTTTATTGTCATCGATGACGATATCTAAACTATTTTCTATTTTACAGCAACACTTAATTAAAACTAGGCTGCACCTCGTCATCGATGACAAAGAAAAGTTTAAGTTTCAGATATTAATGTCAGTTTAGTGCACTTGCAGGAGGCCCCTGGAATGGTTTACGCATGAACTACAACTTTTTGATTGCGGACATTGAAAGCCGCAAAGGTTTTCGTGTGCGTGACGCACAGGGAAACTCCTTGGAGATCGACTGCGACCTTCACGTTGGAAAAGACGTCAGTCTTCATTGCAAGAAGATTGACAACGAGTTCGACGCAAAAACCTTCGACAAGCTCTGGCACGATTGGTGGAAGGAGCTGGCACCGGGACAGCTTTTAGATGCTCGAGCTCGTTTGATGGACTTCATTGAAGATCAGCCCCGTAAGGACGTGCAGAGCAGTCTGAATGGATTGTTCAAGTTTTACTCCCGTGAGGGAGAAAGACTCCTGCATATCTTTCGTGACCCAACAGCAAACCTTGCAGAAGCTCTGGGAAACCAGGATAATAGGAACCTCGGAAAACATCTCACTGTGTCTGAGTCCGTGCGCATGGAGCTTTGCAGCTTTGTCGACCAGAGCAGCCACCTGAAACACATGGGGGAATGCGGGTACGTGCGACGTGAGTCCCGAGTCCAAGAACTTTATCAAGAGCGCAGGGCAAACCTAGCAGCCGAGAAAAGGGCAAGGACGACGGCTGATGACATCATGGAAGAAGTCCGTGAGATATACGTTCGCTCCCCACCAGCGGTTCAAGAGGGAAGGAACCACCGTGCAGACAAAACCCGCGTTTTCCCTCGTCAACCAGCTGCCCAGCAAACGACGAACACACCGGTATGAACAACTTACACTAATCCTAATTAGACACGTCTTTTGTCGACATTTTAATCGGATACATGTTGACATTACATCTGCACCTTGTAAACTTTTAATACTTCAACTTATTGTCATCGATGACAATATTTCGTTGTTTTAAAGATAAAAATGTCAAACTATTTTCTTCAGCATAATCGTCATCGATGACGAAAGCTTGACGTGTTACATGCAGGAACCCACGCCGAAGATTGTGAAGTGTAAAAGTACAATTAAGAATGGGACGGAAGTCTTTACCTTCAAGGTCGATCCTGACCCGAGTGATGACTCGCTGGATGGTTATTGGAAAACCGCCACAAAAATTGATTCCGACCTCTTATTCGACTTTCTATCGGCTGTGCAAACACACTCGCCTGACAAAGACGGCTTGCGTTACTCCGTGCTGACCCTGAACACGGTGAAATACATCTCGAAAGCCAGCAAGAAGCTTGTCGGCACACTCACCAAGTTATTCAAGGAGCCCGCAAAGCTTTCGGTTCTGAGTGTTCCCGCGCCCACTCCAGTTCTCGGGGTGAACGACGAAAACTTCGGAGTTCACGCACGCACCTTGAAGGTTGGGGGCTATAGGATGGCCGAGAGTGTTGTGACTTTTAGTCACTCAAGGGGCAAGCAAGTTTCTTGTAACTGTAAGTTTTTCCAAGACATTATGTCCACTCGTACACGGGAATATGGTGTTCATTGGTGCAATCACATCTGCTACGTTTTAATGAAGGCAGGCTTTCTCCCCGGACATGCGTACTACTACCAAAGTGGTTTTACCGACAACGAGGTGGAACTGATTTTGACTGCATTAGAGGATGTGACGGTGGCAAAGCGTAAGGAAAAGCTCCAAGAAGGAGAGTACGCACTCCAGAACGGGAGTTCCCAGAACGCGACATGTGCGGCTTCATACTCAAGGAGTGGCTGTGTGACAGCGAAAGACACAAACTCCCTTCAGCCGATACTTCCTCCTCGCCGTCCCCGTGTTGTTGTCATGGGAAAAAAGAAACTTAACTACACTTCAACATGGGTAACGCAAAAGTTACAGTTTTGCCCTGTGAAGAAGTGTGTATATTGCCTTTTACCTCCTTGGTTCAAGGTTCAAAGGCCACCGAGCGATCGAAATATAGTAGCACAAGACAACGTGGACGTAACTCAAGAGATTCGCTTGAAGAGTGGAGGTTTGAGCTTTGTTTAAAAAAAAACCTGGACTTAAATCTGTAATAATGTTGACTTCGGAGAATAATACGCGGGAGGATTTTACATAAATATATATACTTTCTGTTCAATACAGCCTGAGAATATCGTCATCGATGACGACATGTTGTTGACACATGGACATGCATGGTTTGTTGTCATCGATGACGGGGGAAGTCCTAGTATAATTTTAACTTGTGCAAGAAAATAATTTGCTCCTTGAATAATAGTTAGTGTGACAAAATAAATTTCAGCAACCTGGAACTTTTCCCGCCGCCAGTGCTCGTCGCCGATACTCGACACCGCGCGCGCGCCGTTTGAATACTGTCAGCTTTTGTTCATAAATAGAATACTGTTTGCTTTTGCTCATAAATAGAAAAGGCGAACTCGGTTTGGGTCTTTGCGAAATAACCTTTGTGGCAATTACGCTGAGAAATGACTGACGAACAGCCAGAGGTAATTGAGGTGTACCCGGAGGTAATTAATGTGCTTTGGAGACGTGCGCGTTTACAAGCGGAAGCGGACTATATTGAGTTTTACCAAACCAGAATACAGTTTAACACCTGGAACTGGTATCAAGTGTGGCCGCTGTACATCCACGGCCGCACAACAACCGAAAGAACAGGTGTGAGGCACTTGGTATACTGGTACGAGATCGGCTGGTACGACGACGAAAGCGAGGGATATCCACGGTGGCAGTTGCAACTGTGGAATGACACTCGCGGCTACGGTATTTTGACGTACGAAGCGTTAATGGAGCTGAGCAGTGACTTGCTGCGGGAGGATGACGGAAGGTGTCCGTTTTGTTGGCGCAGCTTCAGAATATGCGGCTTAGTTAGAATGTTTGATTTGGACGCTTGTACCATTGACTAGATTAGAACGCGTCTGGAAATAAGTTACGCAGCAAGAGCTTCGTAACCCTAAATAGCAACACCTTTATATTATTTTGTGACAGTCGCAATATGTATTCCTGGTGTTTATCTGCGGTATTTGTTTGTTGACAGACCTATTTTACAAATAGTGAGAAAAACGTCACCGATGGTAATCTTGTTGTTGTAACTTGATGTTTTCATGCAACCTAAAAATATCGTCATCGAAGACAATAATTTTATGTTTCAAAAATATTCAGCACGGACTTCTTATAATCAGTTCAATATCACGTTCTCATTAGCTGTCATGATGTTTTCATGCAACCTAAAAATATCGTCATCGATGACAAACTTATTCTACTGTATAAATAAAGTATAAAATATTTTTTGTGTTTAGCACCTAAAAATATCGTCATCGATGACAATAATTTCATGTTTCAAAAATATTCAGCACGGACTACATATTATCAGTTCAATATCACTTTCTCATTAGCTGTCAATGGTGACAAGGGTTGTCATTGTTAGATTTTCTGTGAGACATAATTATTCTGGGAAAAGAAACTTCCTTTTATTTTCACTTGGTATTTTTCACCTGATTTGCATTTTGACTTTTTCGGGGAGGTGTCGGTGCATTTTTTCACAAAAGGAGACCAAAGTGTATTTTCAGTATTTCCGGGGCCGTTGTGTAATTTCACTTGGCGGGGAGGGGGGTGCGGTGATATTCCGGACGAAGGACGCGTCCTTGTATTTTCACTTGTTGTTTTTCACCTGATTTGCATTTTGACTTTTTCGGGGAGGTGTCGGTGCATGTTTTCACAAAAGGAGACCAAAGTGTATTTTCAGTATTTCCGGGGCCCGTTGTGTAATTTCACTTGGCGGGGAGGGGGGTGCGGTGATATTCCGGACGAAGGACGCGTCATTGTATTTTCACTTGTTGTTTTTCACCTGATTTGCATTTTGACTTTTTCGGGGAGGTGTCGGTGCATTTTTTCACAAAAGGAGACCAAAGTGTATTTTCAGTATTTCCGGGGCCCGTTGTGTAATTTCACTTGTCGGGGAGGGGGGTGCGGTGATATTCCGGAAGAGGGACGCGTCCTTGTACTTTCACTTGAAAATATTTTGAGGACCGTTTTGTATTTTCACTTGGTGAATTATCCATTTATCCATTTATCCATTTATCCATTTATCCTTTAAATGCGATATGAAATAATACCAATGTAAATCTAAAATCGTTTCAAATTTAATTTTTTTTCGTTGTTGAGTTTCATAGGTTATTTCTTGCAATAAGTTGCATCTTCGTTTCAATCCGGTATCAGATATCATGTTCTTTCGACTATAACATACGAGGAGCTCATCGTTCTGACTTATATCTTTGATAGCGCGTACATATAGGCAAGGTATGCACAACAAATTGCTTTGTTTTAGGTCTGACATTTTTACAAATTCTACGTTTGCCGTAGTTCTCGTGTCTTCCTCACGACCTTTATTTCTTGACGCCCTGTCATAAATGTTTTGTAACGTTACCATGTTCGAGGCTGTATAACTTCCATTTTTGTCAAGTTCAGGTTCATCGAATGCAACTGTGATATAATTGTTTTTTTGAACGTAGATTACTCGAGATTCATTGGGTAGACTTTTACAATATAGAGTATATAATATTTGGAGCATATAGTATACTGGGCATGTAGATTTTTTAATCACGTATGTTATGTGTGTACAGTAAAGGGGTTTATCTATTGATTTATAATCCTTATTACCTTGTATACTCTCAAATTTTAATTCGTCAAGTTCTCTCAGTAAATCTGGCATTAAATATTTACCATATTTAGGTAGATTAGGGTATGCGTCCATTTCTTTTTCACAACGGATCTTTTGTATATGTTTTTCCTTATCCCATACGGAGTCGGGATATTCTTCAAAAAACAATTTATTGTGATGGTGAACGTATACGGTGAATTCTAACTCCAGCTCGTAAGAATCAAGAATACTTTCACGTCTTCGTTTAAGAGTGCCGTACGTGCATCTTTTCGGGTTCAGTTCTGGGTGAGTCACAATTATGTATGCCTTAAGGGCGTCCGACTTATGTGAGAATATTATATTTTCGTGTATTCCCACAACAGGAACGAACGCGGGCTCGTTCATTAGAGCAAACATAAAGACCGGATCATTTTCGTCGACGCTATTTCTACCTTTGGGTATTGGATTTAAATAAATTTTATCTTTCGAGGTTGCCGGATATTCAGGTACTCGTCTGCTTTGCTCGTAATACCGCGCACCGTGTTGCCATTCTTTTTCAGGATAAATGTTGGCGTCCTCCGTTTCCACAATCGGACTTCCAATAAATAAACCCAGTATCGTGCCTTTTTTTACTATCAAATCTCCCGTATATACCACATAGAAGCCTTTGAATTCGCTATGCATAACCGTAAATTTTTTATGGTTTATGACACATTTCTTTATAACTTTTGATTCATCCGGTTCTGAATCCCCTAGATTACTGATTCTTTTTCTGTATGAACTATTTGGGGTTTTTTTGCCTGGCGCAGTAGGATTTGCATTATGGCTTTCCTCAAGCACCTCAGGATCTGCACACAAATATTTTTGTCAATGGCATATGTCATGCTAAAAAGTTTACAAAGATGAAGAAAATAGGAAACAAAATGGCTTGGCGACGCACCCGCACCCTCGTTTGCTTTTTTTAATTTTTGAATATCATCATCACCTGCGAACACAAATATTTACTTCAACGGCGTACAATACGCCAAAGAATTTACAAAATGGAATTGACATAAGATGACGCCAGCTTACCTAAGATCCATAGGTATTTCTTTGATCTAGATACTGGGTGATCGAGTGTTGGCCACTCGACCCAAACATTGTCAGTATCAATTGCTCCTGCATCTTCGGGCGGTTTGATGATGATGCCCATGCCCTTAGCCTTGAATGCATTCATATCCAAGACGGTTTTACCCACTTTCATATCGTCATATTTGTTGCCTTCAGATCTCTCTTTATCTGGATATCCGTCTTCTGGAGCATTTATGACTTCTTGAGGATAATTCTGCAGTTGATCATCCGGTAAGTTTGCGCTCGACGCGCCTGCTTCCGACGCGCCCGCTGGACTCTGCAAAGTAATCCTCGCGAAAGCGCAGTTAAGCGTATCTACAGGAATGAACACCGACATGGTCGGAAGTCTCTGCACCTGCGCCAGAGTGTGTATTTATATCAAATATCTCGCTAAATATCATCACGCTCATACTACCGAGCCGTCAACCCCGGCGTGCGACACGGTGAAATCACGATGGGCTCCCCAAACGGTATTCTGCACGTGGGCACATGCGTGGACACGCAAACCGATGAGCTGCGCGTACGCGGCATACGGCTGCAGGACGGGGCGCGCGTGCTGCTGCCCGCGGCGCCCCGCATCACCAAGCTGCGGTGCCTAGTTATGGAAACTCCCGGCGACAACGCGTTCGACGCGGATTCCTTTATTGCGGAGATGCGGGACGCTCACCAAGCCGACGTCCGTGTGCGTTCATCTCTCGTGCGTGTCACGCCTTGCGTCAACGACACGTCCGGCGGGTCGTGGCGCGAAGCCCGCTGCGCCTTTGTGTATTTCAAGGGCGCGGAACGCGCGGACTCGCTCCAGCGGATCGCCACCGGCAAGCACGGCTGCACCGAACTGCGGAGAGAGGTGCACGACGACGCCGCGCGCAAGACGTACATGCGTCGGGCGCAGCTGCTGCCGTACAACGCGTGGCCGTGCGGCGTGACAACGAAGGGAGAGGCGCGCTGCCAGAGCGTGCCCGCGGCTGAAATAGCGCGGGTGCTGCGCGCGTGGATTCTGCAACTGACCTTCGGCACCGACGGCGCGATCAACGAGGCGCGCGCGACCTGCACCAGGAACGGCCGGGAACGCACCTGCGTGCGCGCCGATGGGGTGTCCGACCGCGACTTCCAAGCGCAGTTTGTGGACGCGCTCCAGCGGTACGAGACGGTGGACTGCCTGCTGTGCGACGCGACGGACGATGATCGCGTGCGCCGGCACGGGTGCGCCACCTCGTACCTCTCCGCTCGCGTACGGGCGACCGGCCGCGTATACCTGCGATGCCAGGACGCGAGCGCGATCGACACGGCGGAGCTCTGCCGGGAGATGTACGCCAGAGGCCTTTCGGGGTACGAGTTTGGCCCGCGGGACGAGCTGCTCTACCAAAGCAAGACCCGCCTGTTCATACACAACGCGTCCCTGAGCTTGGCCGCGCACGTGGCCGGCGAGGAGTGCGTGGGTCGTGCTGCCGCCGCTCGCGAGGCGGAAGCGAGAGGAAGGCAGGGGGGGGGTCCGGGGTATCGGCGGATGCCAGCTTCGGCCGACGCTGGGGGTGCACCACGCTCGCGTGACGGTGTACGACTTTGCGTCCTTCTACCCGAGCTGCATCGCCAAGTTCAACTTGGGCCCGGACACGGTGATCGCCCAGGAGGTTTGCCCCTCGTCGCGCCGCGCGTGGCTCCCCGTGTACCACATCGGCGGGGAGCACGACGCGCAGTGCGACTGCTGCGCCGCGGCCTCCTTCACCGCCCGCAGTCGAACGGTCGGAGTGCTGCGGGACGGGCACCGCAACGTGCGGGTGTGGGCGAACGCGCAGCGGGACGAGAGTAACGCCGTGACCATCACGCACGCGGCCCTGCGGTGCAGCCCCATGGCGACCGCGGCGAGCGGTCTGCTGCGCAAACGCCTGGGCTGCCAGGAGCGTGGCGACGCAGAGGGGGCGGCGGCGTGCAAGCTGCTCTCGCGAAATCCTTCCGGACCTATGAGACAACGGCCGGAATCAAAATAGCCCGGCCTTAGGAACAAAAATAAAACATTATTTTTTTGTAAAAGTATTCTACTTCAGTACTTGAGTGCTTTTTGTGTGCTTATTGTTCCTGACAGTTTATCCTGACTGGTTTGTGCGTAAAACGTTAATAGTGTATAGGAGGAAAATGACAAGAATGCATACCAAATACATCGGGAAAACACCATTCCTGATATATTCCTGACACAGGAATACATCAGGAATACGTCATGAATACATACAGAATGATGTATTCCTGATGTGTTCCTGACACAGGAATACATCAGGAAAACGTCACGAATACATACAGAATGATGTTTTCCTGATATATTCCTGACACAGGAATGCATCAGGAAAACGTCACGAATACATACAGAATGATGTTTTCCTGATATATTCCTGACACAGGAATGCATCAAGAAAAGGGGTGACACACGAAAACATCAGGAACATATGTTCCTGATATATTCCTTATGTTTTCGGAGTGCATTCTCGGGTCAGGAAAACATTCAGAATGATGCATTCCTGATGCATTCCTGACACAAGAATGCATCAAGAACGATGTTTTCCTGATATGTTCTTGTTACAGGAATGCATCAGGAACATATCAGGAAAACGTATTCCTGACATATTCTTGATGTATTCTTGATATATTCTTGATATATATCCAAATCTACGGACCAAGAAGACATCAAGAATATATTCCTAATGTATTCTTGATATATTCCGTATAAATTCTTGATGCATTCTTGATGCATTCTTGATGCATTTTTTAGGAGTGACACAAGAAAACATCAGGAACATATGTTCCTGATGTATTCCTGATATGTTCCGGGGGCATTCTTGAGTCAAGAATGCATCAAGAAAACTCAGGAATGGCCCAGGAAAATATCAAGAATGCATCAAGAAAACATGTTTTCTTGGTTGCTCAGAATGTAGGGAACTCGGTCACTTTATCGGCATTCAAAGCGAACAAAGTGGCACGCAAGGTAGCAGGATCAAGTTCCCGAAACCAGGCTATTGCACGTCGAACGACGACGTTATAGAAACAAGGAAGTAGCTTGCGAACGAAATCTCTCCCATGGTTTAAGTTGCCTACTACTCTAGTACCGATCAAGTGTTGTCTCAGCACAGCACGTTCGTAAGAGCAGTATGAATGCGCTTCTACGATAGTCTCGAGAGCCAAACGGCCTAAAGTTAGACCAATGTCACGTTGTTGAGTGATAGCGAGCTATTGCTTATTCTCATATTCCGAACACCACTCGTGAACCGCAGATGTGTAGTGAGTAATTATCCGAGGCTTGACATTCTTTAATAAGCTGTTCGAAGAAAAGATACCGACAGACTTACGGTTAACTCCAGAGCACACTTGTTTGGGAGAAAGACTAGAATGTTTGAAGCACACTTTGCACACGAAAACCTCATCGGCCGGATGAGAAGTCATATGGAACGTCTCAATTATTGCCTCCACTGTATTGCATTGCCGCACGCTGCGCTTAACCGAGAGGAGCGACGCTGACGTTTTCGCTGCGGGTTCCAGTTGAGTAGCGACTGCCTTGCTGGATATACCACTATGGGTATATCTGTCAGAACTAGGCATGGTAGTCGGATATCGCAGTCAGATAAAGATAACATAAAACGATACAGATCAGTAGAGTAACTCTCGGTCCTAGTGACCGAGCCTGTAACCTAGGACAGTGACACCCGCTATCGGGTCATCAGCTGTCACCTGTGTCACCTGACTACCAGACTGTCATACCAGTCACGGTGTAAACTCCAGCACACCACCCAGCTGATACACGGCAGCTGGTGGCACAGTCCAAACTAGGGAACAGTAACAGGGAGGCCTGTCCATACTGGCAGGGCGGTCCCATCTAGTAGACACTTAAACTGAAAACATAAATCCCAAAGCAGAAACATAAGTAAAACGGAAACAAACAGCTATAGCTGGAAACATTGCTAACTGGGGGGCATGTGCTCATCGGCCAGGGCTACCCCACTAAACCGCTGCTCGGATGGGTGCTGCTGATCTGCAGACACCACCTATACCTACAGCCGATGCCTGTGCATTATCTAGCCACTTCCAAAGTGGTGCATAGCATGCAGTTCACTGTTACAGGTTTGCCGAAAGGAACCAGAGCCGTTGTTGTTGTAGATGTCAGAGTACAGAGTAGCCATAGCTAGCCCAATACCAGGAGATCCCAGAAGCCAGAAAAGTAACCAGACCCAACCCCAGAGTCCAGAACCAGTCCAGAGTGCAGAGGTAAGTCCAGAAAAAATAACCAGAAGTAAATTCCCACGGAGGTACACCCGGGATGTTGCCACAGTACACCACCCGCGGTGTACTGGGGTAGTGCACTGCACATGCGAACTGATGATGTAGCACATGCGGAATCGAGAAGGCGCACACACTACCAAAAGTAGTGCGGCACGGCGGGAATGCTTGTGTCCGGGTAAAGAAAAGAGTAGTGGGAAAGTCACTCTCTACCGGGATGGTCTGTAGTTCCGCCGCTGTTGTGATGCCCGCTGCGGGAAAAAAAATAGTGCATATGACCGCAGCGGTAAGTAATGCCGACTTGCTGTAGGGTGATGCGCCCACGCCACACCTGGAAAAGGTTGCCGTAGGTACTGGCGGAGGCACTGCCGTTGCCGCTGCAAGCTCCGGCCGCTGCGGCTCCGGCATGGGGTCCTCCTCCTCATCATCCGTAGGCAGCAACTCGGGCAGCGGGTCACTCATTGCAGAAAAGTGGCCCATGTTAGTTGTAGAGAGTGTACCAGCACCACCAGAGCCAGAGCCCTCTAGGACCAAGTCAGCAAAGAGGCGGGAGGACGGTGGCACGGACGGACCAAGGGTAGGTGCTGCGGTGGCGGAAACAGAGGAGATGCACCTGTCGATTGCGGATGCCGCCGCTGTAGGATGCCCAGTGCCAATCGGAGCAAACGAACCTGCGTGGACCTTGGACTGCTGTAGCGCCGGCACGTGCTCGGCGGCGGTGTCGTAGTCCTCAAACACCTCGGGTGTGACGCCGTGTGCCCCTGCGGAGTCCTCTACAACAGCAGGTTTCCCGCATGCGCCACGCAGAGAGCGTCGCGCAAAAAAAGGATAAATGGATAAATGGATAAATGGATAAATGGGTAATTCACCAAGTGAAAACTCAAAACGGTCCTCAAATTTTTTTCACGTGAAAATACAACGACGCGTCCCTCTTCCGGAATATCCCCGCACCCCCCCTCCCCGACGAGTGAAATTACACAACGGGCCCCGGAAATAGTGAAAATATACTTTGGTCTCCTTTTCTTTAAAAATGCACCGTCACCTCCCCGAAAAACTCAAAATGCTATTCTGGTGAAAAACAACAAGTGAAAATACAAGGACGTGCCCTTCCTCCGGAATATCACCGCACCCCCCGCCCCGACAAGTGAACTTACACAACGGGCCCCAAAAATACTGAACATACACTTTGGTCTCCTTTTCTGAAAAATTGCACCGAGACGTATCGTCCCCGCTAAAGTCAAAATGCTATTCTGGTGAAAAACAACAAGTGAAAATACAATGACGCGTCCTTCTTCCGGAATATCCCCGCACCCCCCTCCCCGACAAGTGAACTTACACAACGGGCCCCAAAAATACTGAAAATACACTTTGGTCTCCTTTTCTGAAAAATTTCAACGAGACGTATCGTCCCCGCTGAAGTCAAAATGCAATTCAGGTGAAAAACTACAAGTGATAATACTACGACGCGTCTCTCTTCAAAAATGTTGGTATTTTTGAATACTGCAACCGTGCATGTTTACAAACCTGCATAAATATAAGTGAAAATACAAGTTCCCATCTTGCCTGGCAAAATAATAAAACTAGGACTCCATTCGACATCGATGACAACACAACCACAGCCCAGAAATAACGGACACGAATCAACCATCACAAGATTATATAACAGGGACCTCCCCCGTCATCGATGACAGTGCAACCGTTTTTGTTATAGGAATAACACGGCGACCAAGATTACTTCCCCCGTCATCGATGACAGGAAATACCAAAGACGTTATACTTCAGATTCACTTCTATTTATTTGTCAGAAAACACTTTTAGCCGAAGTTACTTTCCCCGTCATCGATGACAGCACATACCTAAAAAAGTTAAACTTCAGGTTCCCTTCTATTTATTTGTGAAAGTACAATTTTCTCTTCACCTAACTGAACAAATAACAGGTCGAGTCTAACACTTATCCCTCAAGTGACATTCCCGCCAGACTTGAAGATATCATCAACATCGCCTGACAAAAGGTCTCTTGTTGGATCTCCATGCCAAAGAACGCACGTCTGGCGTCTAAGGCTCCAATTCCTGTGCTCCCTGTATACACAAACTTCGACTACACTCAGGATATTTAACAACCGTCATCGATGACAACCGTCATCGATGACAAAGTTTCCAGCAGGCGCACATGCCGAACAATAAGAATGACTGAACTTTGGAAAACACAATACGTCTAGCCGACATTGCAAACGGGAACGTGTTCCACATGCAAACTCCTTTCATCATCCCAATACAAGCCGGCATGCAAGTCGATTAGGAAAGCAGAACATACCGGTTCCCATGAACGGATCCATCACGAGCTGCCCTGGCAAGTACGTGTACCGCTGCACAAGCATATTCATCATATTTGGGTCTTTCTGTCCGTAAACCAAAGCCTTTCCAGACCTCTCACACTTTTCTTGCTTAAACGCTTGGCAGCCAGTCAGTGAGCAGTTATGTTTCACCGTGGTTGATGACACCGTCTGCTTGAAAGCCTTGTTCATACGTGTGAACTCATCGTCAAGCAGGTCCTCAGCTACCATGAAATCCTCCCGCACCTTCTCGTCATCGTCGCCCGGCGCCACATCTTCTCCACGCTCCTCCCGAACGCTTTCCTTCACCGTGTTTAACAAGTTGCGCAGCAACGTTGCCTTCTCCTCGTTCGACGGGCAAGTAATGATGTTCCCGGTAAACGAAGTCGACAGGACGTCGTACTTGTACTTACGGGTGAGAATGTATTTGTGCCGATCTGAAACTTGAGGTGTAAAGAAAGCTTTCCAATCACACACGAGTTTAGACGGCGTTCTTGCCAGGCATGTGTACCAGATTCCAGAGGAGCACGGAGTATTGCTCCTAACCTCAGCAAGCCTCAGCTTGGAATATGTAATGCAACCTGCAGACAGTGACAACAACTTCGTCATCGATGACGAAAAATACTGAACAAAATATTTCAAACACGAAATAACTAAGTAAATATGAGTCTCATATTGTCATCGATGACGAAATTTTCAGATATGCTATACTACCGAAATAATACAGAAGACATCATACCGGGAAGGTTCACAAAACCACTGAGATTGCAGTTCTTCGATTCTTCTTCTATTTCTTGAAGCACTTCAAGTGTGCCCATCACCGTGAACACGGTGTCTCCGTCCGGCCCGCCTAGGTCCACAGCTTTCTCGTACTTGTCCATGCTACCATTGTTATCGGCCACTGAACCAAAGATTGCCTTCGTTGCCACCTTCCAGTCGATGTCAGTTGGGTACCCGGCTTTTTCACTGCTTCCCCAAGGAACGTCCGTGATGACCGCGGCCACACCAACCCCCTCAAAGAACACAGACAGCAGCTGCTTCGTTGCTTTCACCGCGTCACAACACGCCAATGTCACCGCGGGTACTCCCGCGTAAGTGAGAATCTCACTCTGAAAAACCCAGCACTTGGTCTGCTCAGCACCGATGGCGACCACGGTCGCTTTGTAATAGATAAGGTGTAAGGCCTTGGACATCTTTTCTTGACAAGATACATAGATGTCACTACGACTGTAGCCAATAGGCTTTCCGTCCAACGGGTTAGCAACCAGGAACTCCAGGAACTCAATCTCCTTCACCCCAGGCTTTCGGGCGTCCCACGTAGAACCATCTCGCTTGGTCAGCTTCTTTTCCGTCTTGAAGTTGAGGTTTTTGTCATCACCGCTCAGTGCTTCGTAACATTTCACTGGGTCCCACGGGCTACCGTAAAAGAAACCCGGCTGGTTTGGAACCTCGGGTGATTGTTTGGGGGCCTGAAACAAAAATATTCTTTTTAAGAAAGTCTTCATCAATGTTAACAAAAGCAACTGCTAAAACTTTACATTACATGTTCAACAACTCACCGGTGTTGCGTGCCGTGATTCTGAAACTTCTGGAATGGGCGCCAGTATAGGTGGCAACTCAGGTAGTACGGATTCTTTCTCTGGCGATGGCATCTCTAGCTTCTGCTGGACTGATTCCAACTCCGCCGCAAGAGATAACCTCCGCTCCTTCTTCCTCTTACGATCCGTGGTCAGTACATCGATCTCGTCCTTTTTCCTCTTCAACTCTGCCCTTACTGCAACTCCGGTCTCGTCGTCTAAGTTCATCGCTTGGACGTTGTCGATCACGTATTTCTGCATTACCTTATTTAACTTCTTCACGGTCTTCTTTGCTTCTTCGTGCTCATCCTCTGCATGCTTTACATCTGCGATGAGAATAAAGCCTTCTGCGAGAAGAACAAAGTTTGATCAAAGTTTGTTCAGTCTTGATTAGTAAATGTAAGTCATGTGTGCACGTGAAAAAACTTAAAAAAGCATCGTAACGTACTGCCTAAACTTCGTCATCGATGACGAAAAACTTCGTCATCGATGACGGAAAACAAACAAGTTTCATGTGACCAGGTGTTTTTCTGAAAGCTCCACGTACCAGCAATCATCTCTGGCTTATGCAAGGTGCTCATGTCAAAGTTTACGTGTGCCGGCTGCGAAGTGTCCTCGTTGGCAGGTTGTTGCCCCCCTTCAGCGTCGTTGTCGCCTTCCAACCAGGCTTTCAATTGTGCGTCTGAGTTAGCTGCTGAGGGCTCCTCATGTTGAGACTCAGCCACGTTCTCTCCAGAGACTGCATCTTTTGCATGCTTTTCAACCTCCTTCGCAGGTGTAACATGAACTTTGACGGCCTCCAAGTCCATGTCCTCCACTTCGTCGTCCTTGTAGAAAACAGCGGTTTTGAACTTCCCCTCCACGAAAGCAAGTGCCTTTTTTATTTCGTCCTCTTTCAGTCGGCAAGCGACTGGGCTGGAAGGCAATGGGCTTTTGTCAACCGGAAATAAAAAGCTGTCTTGGCTGCGAGACACACCTTTTTCGTTAGCTATAAATAATAACAGCTTGCAATGAGCACTCAAGCACATTGATCAAAGGAAGCACACTGTCAAAAGGAAAAGAAGAAGGTAAAATGACCTTACCATCCTTTAAGGATTCCAGCCATGAACTCGTCTGCTTTTTCTCGGTTGAAAGTAACACCAGTTTCTTTCACGAGCGCTTCAAGTCTTGCCGATATCTTTTCCCTCATTTTAAGGGTTGTGCAGAAGTCAGTAAAGCCTCGCGCTGACTTAATGACCGGCGTGTGATCCTGCATGCTTTGTGTCTGCAGCCAGTGTCCTTTCTCAGAATCTTCTCCGTGCTTGAAGTAGGTCACGTTCTTGCACACAGCCTGAAAGGCTTTCACCTGACAAGTTACCACAACATGCCATGCTTTAAGTTCTACCTGTTCTGCATGCCGAAACCGGGAATACATGAACGCAGTTGTCATCGATGTCAACAATACTTGAAACGGAAACAAATATAAGGTAAGGAATATTTTTCTTGCGCCAGTTATACCTTGTTTTCCAGCGACAAATCCCCAAGCTCCTTGTTTGAATACAAACTAGCAAACCCGAAAGGACTGTGACTTCCAAGCTCCTCGCAGTTCTTCTCAACCAAATCAAGCAGTCGCTGGTCCTCACTTAAAAGTTTGTGAACGGAGATGAGCTTCTTGAAAAAGGTTTGGTTGTAGTCTTCGTCGAGCGTGCCGTAACGAGCAACCATTGCAGGTCCAGAGAGCTTCGTTTCCTTTGGCCAGGCTTTCAAAAGCCGATCAAAATACATGAACTTAGAAAAAAAATTATAAGCCTTCACCCCCTTCTCGTTCGTCACGAAACGCGAGCCCGCAAGGAAGTTGATCTCCAGTGGCGTGATGTCCTCAGAAAACACCTGGCAAGGGCACTCAGGCTCAGAAAAATATTGTCATCGATGACAAAAATATTTCTAAACGTGTCTAAGTGGCGTAATGTTCTCAGAAAAAACCTGGCGCATTCATTCAGGCTCAGAAAAATATTGTCATCGATGACAAAAATATTTCTAAACGTGTCTCAGTGGCGTAATGTTCGCAGAAAAAACCTGGCACATTCATTCAGGCTCAGAAAAATATTGTCATCGATGACAAAAATATTTCTAAACGTATATACGTCCAGTGAAGAAACACGACAGGTACCCAGGCCGTCATCGATGACAATGAATACTAAGTTTCCAAAAATATTTCGACTAATTATCCACGCAGAGACTTGCTTCGTCATCGATGACGTTTGAGAAAAGGTTTAAGGCACGAGCCAAAAGCGAACTTAATGACAAAATACAGGAAGCTTGTCATCGATGCCAATAAAAAAAAAAAAAAAAACCTCAGAGGGACACTCAGGACAACTTTTTTAACCCGAAATGTTATCAAATAAAAGATTGGAAAAAATTAAAGCTTACCTGCACCCTGGCCTTCAGCCAGCACTTGTCGCCGGGTTCGACTTTCTTGCCTGCAACGACTCCACCTTCTTTATACGCCTTTCGGAAAGCTTCGTTTCTTCCGTGTCCGTCAATTGCCTTGTACTTGTGCCTATAATTAAAGCTAATGGGTCAGGAAAGTAAAAAGAACACACGACGTAAAAGAAAGAAATAGCTCACCTCTTACTGTCCGGCGTCTTGTACCACATCATGTCGCACATGGGGTCGAATCCCACGAGCTCGATGCGCTTCATGGCCTCCACGGCACAATGCTTGTGACCTCTTGGATTGTCATCAAAAGAGCACTCACTCAAGTTCAGTTCCAAAGTTTCAATATATCTTGCCTTGTGTATCTCCCCAATGTTAAGAGACTCAACGACCTCCCCTGAATCTTGTTCAGAACTGGTGGGTGCAGACTTTCCCCGCGCGGTTCTTGGCTTGCTGACTACGTTCCATTCTATTGGCACTTTAGTGTTTCTTTTTCCGGCCGAGTATGCCATTTTATTATTACTGAATGTGCAGCGTTGACTGTGGAGTGAGGTGGGGTGGCAGTGACAAAAATTTTGAACTGACTAAGGGGCCGCCACTCTCCGCTTCTTATTGTCTAAATTCGTCAACCACTCGTGATTTCCAGCCGCGCGCGTCGCGCTTTTTTTTGGGGGTTAGGGGGTGGGGCAGCCTGGGAAGTGAGTTGGGGTTAGGGGGGCTGAATAAACAATTAATTATCAATTTCATATATAATATTATTATATTCCCAATTTCTATTTTAAAGTTTTTGGCGCGGACTACTTAACAACAACTTATTTTTCGAACTGCACAATTCTTAACAAACAAATATAGAACTCCAAGAAGGTTGCAACTACGAGATGACAATATAATTTGCTTGATAGCAGGTAAATACTTGACAAATTATTGTTTTGTCGATAACATGTCATCGATGACACTACGCCCTCTCCCTCTTTCTCAGCTCTGACTGAATCTTTACATGTTACCTTTTTCGTCATCGATGACATTCGAGTGCGTGTGAAATATTACAGCTATTTGAACTATTCCTTTTGCACAATGGGCAACTTTGTGGATTTCTTCTTCGAAACCCCTCAAGGTGTTCTTCTTTGTCGGCCTATTCCATGGCGTGTACGTGGGAAGCGATGCCAAGTTTTGCACAAGGACATTTGTGACGCCTTCGGACTTAACCCCGACGATGGATTGGCTGTTGCAAAACTGGCTAGTAGGAAATATGTCTGTGACAAGGAGGTGTACCGCGTGGACCCGGAATGGGGCTACTCAGTTATAGGTTGTTTGATTGATACCGAAGACGAGCCCGAAGATGCTTCACCGAAAACTCCTGCCGCAACCTCCGCGGCTTCAGAGTCTGCGGACGAACCTGAGATCACTGGCGAAGCTGCTTCCACTTTTGTCAACTTATGCGACTCGGAACCTGCAGATACCTTTGAACCTGAGCTTGATACTCCTGTTGCGAATTTGTCAAAGCAGGACTTTCAGTTTGCAAACGCGTTCCCCAAAGATACAATCTTCACCACCCAAGTGCCTTCTAACGTCGACGGGAATATGACCTTCGGTTTCCACGTCAAACAACCGCCATCCAAGGACAAACGTGGGGTTTCTTTGGTTAAACTCCCATTCTTTCAAACACCGCGTACTTGGTCACATGCGAATAACGGGTCGGACAAGGCAATAACCGATAACTGGAAGCAGTTGGGTGCCAAGGTCAACATTCGAGCTGTGAAATGCCTTGGAGAGGCAGTATGCAAGAATGAGACTTGTCCGTTCCTTCAAATACATGGCAAAAACTTCATTGAAAAGGTATGAAACCGTTTTTTTACTTTGTATAATTATATTACTTTCAAATATCGTCATCGATGACAATTGTTTCGCAAGTTTATTTTTCGAGAGTAACTGTTTTATAATGTTTTAACTTTTTTGGCATCGATGACGAAGATTAATACTTGCTTGCAAAACTTTTTCATTGAATAAATATAGCCTGTAATTCAATAGGTGGCGCAACAAGGTAAACAAGTACAAGTGGCACCGACATGTTCAAAGTGCAAACAAACTACATCCATGGAACCTTGTGCCGCTACCGCCACGCTTTACCGTGGTGAACTTAAGCCCGGATCAGGCTATTTGTTGATGTTTAAACACATCGGGAAACACTCTTGCACAAACCTTGTCAAAAAAACCAAGCCAGCAGAGCTTGGGGAAACCGAAACTGAGGCAGTCTTGAAGGCAATCCCCGAGATGGGCGCAGCTCGATTGGAAAACCTGAAGATGGCTGCAACCGCCAATGTGATGAACAAACTGCTGAGTGGACACGAGTCAACCACCCTACAAGACGTATTGAACGTGTCAGAGGCGGTGCAAGATGTTCGGGCTTTGGAGTACGTTATTCGAGGAAGCAAGAGCTCGATTAATGGACAGAGTCCTCGGGAAGCCACCTTTCAAAGGTCAGCTGGCTTATTCTGATGGCATGCACAAAACAATGAGGGACAAGGTGGTGGAGAAGATATGTTGCGTGATTCCAACACTAGGCTTGATAAAACTAGTAGTGAACCCCTTACCCGCCGGGGAACGCGGCATGGACGAGAGGGCGATGTGGGCTGCGGTCGATTACGCCGTCGCTATCTACGCTCAGGAACACCCAGAAGAGTTTGCGGCATACCTGGATGCAAAGAACTGGCCAGAGTCCAAAGGTCAAATACATTTTCGACCAGGGGGTTTTGTTCGTGACGCAGCAGGTAATTATGATAAAGTACTCGGTGTATTTTTGTGTTGTCATTTTATTGTCATCGATGACGATATCTAAACTATTTTCTATTTTACAGCAACACTTAATTAAAACTAGGCTGCACCTCGTCATCGATGACAAAGAAAAGTTTAAGTTTCAGATATTAATGTCAGTTTAGTGCACTTGCAGGAGGCCCCTGGAATGGTTTACGCATGAACTACAACTTTTTGATTGCGGACATTGAAAGCCGCAAAGGTTTTCGTGTGCGTGACGCACAGGGAAACTCCTTGGAGATCGACTGCGACCTTCACGTTGGAAAAGACGTCAGTCTTCATTGCAAGAAGATTGACAACGAGTTCGACGCAAAAACCTTCGACAAGCTCTGGCACGATTGGTGGAAGGAGCTGGCACCGGGACAGCTTTTAGATGCTCGAGCTCGTTTGATGGACTTCATTGAAGATCAGCCCCGTAAGGACGTGCAGAGCAGTCTGAATGGATTGTTCAAGTTTTACTCCCGTGAGGGAGAAAGACTCCTGCATATCTTTCGTGACCCAACAGCAAACCTTGCAGAAGCTCTGGGAAACCAGGATAATAGGAACCTCGGAAAACATCTCACTGTGTCTGAGTCCGTGCGCATGGAGCTTTGCAGCTTTGTCGACCAGAGCAGCCACCTGAAACACATGGGGGAATGCGGGTACGTGCGACGTGAGTCCCGAGTCCAAGAACTTTATCAAGAGCGCAGGGCAAACCTAGCAGCCGAGAAAAGGGCAAGGACGACGGCTGATGACATCATGGAAGAAGTCCGTGAGATATACGTTCGCTCCCCACCAGCGGTTCAAGAGGGAAGGAACCACCGTGCAGACAAAACCCGCGTTTTCCCTCGTCAACCAGCTGCCCAGCAAACGACGAACACACCGGTATGAACAACTTACACTAATCCTAATTAGACACGTCTTTTGTCGACATTTTAATCGGATACATGTTGACATTACATCTGCACCTTGTAAACTTTTAATACTTCAACTTATTGTCATCGATGACAATATTTCGTTGTTTTAAAGATAAAAATGTCAAACTATTTTCTTCAGCATAATCGTCATCGATGACGAAAGCTTGACGTGTTACATGCAGGAACCCACGCCGAAGATTGTGAAGTGTAAAAGTACAATTAAGAATGGGACGGAAGTCTTTACCTTCAAGGTCGATCCTGACCCGAGTGATGACTCGCTGGATGGTTATTGGAAAACCGCCACAAAAATTGATTCCGACCTCTTATTCGACTTTCTATCGGCTGTGCAAACACACTCGCCTGACAAAGACGGCTTGCGTTACTCCGTGCTGACCCTGAACACGGTGAAATACATCTCGAAAGCCAGCAAGAAGCTTGTCGGCACACTCACCAAGTTATTCAAGGAGCCCGCAAAGCTTTCGGTTCTGAGTGTTCCCGCGCCCACTCCAGTTCTCGGGGTGAACGACGAAAACTTCGGAGTTCACGCACGCACCTTGAAGGTTGGGGGCTATAGGATGGCCGAGAGTGTTGTGACTTTTAGTCACTCAAGGGGCAAGCAAGTTTCTTGTAACTGTAAGTTTTTCCAAGACATTATGTCCACTCGTACACGGGAATATGGTGTTCATTGGTGCAATCACATCTGCTACGTTTTAATGAAGGCAGGCTTTCTCCCCGGACATGCGTACTACTACCAAAGTGGTTTTACCGACAACGAGGTGGAACTGATTTTGACTGCATTAGAGGATGTGACGGTGGCAAAGCGTAAGGAAAAGCTCCAAGAAGGAGAGTACGCACTCCAGAACGGGAGTTCCCAGAACGCGACATGTGCGGCTTCATACTCAAGGAGTGGCTGTGTGACAGCGAAAGACACAAACTCCCTTCAGCCGATACTTCCTCCTCGCCGTCCCCGTGTTGTTGTCATGGGAAAAAAGAAACTTAACTACACTTCAACATGGGTAACGCAAAAGTTACAGTTTTGCCCTGTGAAGAAGTGTGTATATTGCCTTTTACCTCCTTGGTTCAAGGTTCAAAGGCCACCGAGCGATCGAAATATAGTAGCACAAGACAACGTGGACGTAACTCAAGAGATTCGCTTGAAGAGTGGAGGTTTGAGCTTTGTTTAAAAAAAAACCTGGACTTAAATCTGTAATAATGTTGACTTCGGAGAATAATACGCGGGAGGATTTTACATAAATATATATACTTTCTGTTCAATACAGCCTGAGAATATCGTCATCGATGACGACATGTTGTTGACACATGGACATGCATGGTTTGTTGTCATCGATGACGGGGGAAGTCCTAGTATAATTTTAACTTGTGCAAGAAAATAATTTGCTCCTTGAATAATAGTTAGTGTGACAAAATAAATTTCAGCAACCTGGAACTTTTCCCGCCGCCAGTGCTCGTCGCCGATACTCGACACCGCGCGCGCGCCGTTTGAATACTGTCAGCTTTTGTTCATAAATAGAATACTGTTTGCTTTTGCTCATAAATAGAAAAGGCGAACTCGGTTTGGGTCTTTGCGAAATAACCTTTGTGGCAATTACGCTGAGAAATGACTGACGAACAGCCAGAGGTAATTGAGGTGTACCCGGAGGTAATTAATGTGCTTTGGAGACGTGCGCGTTTACAAGCGGAAGCGGACTATATTGAGTTTTACCAAACCAGAATACAGTTTAACACCTGGAACTGGTATCAAGTGTGGCCGCTGTACATCCACGGCCGCACAACAACCGAAAGAACAGGTGTGAGGCACTTGGTATACTGGTACGAGATCGGCTGGTACGACGACGAAAGCGAGGGATATCCACGGTGGCAGTTGCAACTGTGGAATGACACTCGCGGCTACGGTATTTTGACGTACGAAGCGTTAATGGAGCTGAGCAGTGACTTGCTGCGGGAGGATGACGGAAGGTGTCCGTTTTGTTGGCGCAGCTTCAGAATATGCAGCTTAGTTAGAATGTTTGATTTGGACGCTTGTACCATTGACTAGATTAGAACGCGTCTGGAAATAAGTTACGCAGCAAGAGCTTCGTAACCCTAAATAGCAACACCTTTATATTATTTTGTGACAGTCGCAATATGTATTCCTGGTGTTTATCTGCGGTATTTGTTTGTTGACAGACCTATTTTACAAATAGTGAGAAAAACGTCACCGATGGTAATCTTGTTGTTGTAACTTGATGTTTTCATGCAACCTAAAAATATCGTCATCGAAGACAATAATTTTATGTTTCAAAAATATTCAGCACGGACTTCTTATAATCAGTTCAATATCACGTTCTCATTAGCTGTCATGATGTTTTCATGCAACCTAAAAATATCGTCATCGATGACAAACTTATTCTACTGTATAAATAAAGTATAAAATATTTTTTGTGTTTAGCACCTAAAAATATCGTCATCGATGACAATAATTTCATGTTTCAAAAATATTCAGCACGGACTACATATTATCAGTTCAATATCACTTTCTCATTAGCTGTCAATGGTGACAAGGGTTGTCATTGTTAGATTTTCTGTGAGACATAATTATTCTGGGAAAAGAAACTTCCTTTTATTTTCACTTGGTATTTTTCACCTGATTTGCATTTTGACTTTTTCGGGGAGGTGTCGGTGCATTTTTTCACAAAAGGAGACCAAAGTGTATTTTCAGTATTTCCGGGGCCCGTTGTGTAATTTCACTTGGCGGGGAGGGGGGGGCGGTGATATTCCGGACGAAGGACGCGTCATTGTATTTTCACTTGTTGTTTTTCACCTGATTTGCATTTTGACTTTATCGGGGAGGTGTCGGTGCATGTTTTCACAAAAGGAGACCAAAGAGTATTTTCAGTATTTCCGGGGCCCGTTGTGTAATTTCACTTGGCGGGGAGGGGGGTGCGGTGATATTCCGGACGAAGGACGCGACCTTGTATTTTCACTTGTTGTTTTTCACCTGATTTGCATTTTGACTTTTTCGGGGAGGTGTCGGTGCATTTTTTCACAAAAGGAGACCAAAGTGTATTTTCAGTATTTCCGGGGCCCGTTGTGTAATTTCACTTGTCGGGGAGGGGGGTGCGGTGATATTCCGGAAGAGGGACGCGTCCTTGTACTTTCACTTGAAAATATTTTGAGGACCGTTTTGTATTTTCACTTGGTGAATTATCCATTTATCCATTTATCCATTTATCCATTTATCCTTTAAATGCGATATGCGCAGAGAGAATGAAACGCAAGGTGGTCACGGTCATCGTAGGCCTGTTGGAAAAGATTGGCAAGCGCATCCTCGTGGGTTTCGGCATAATTCATGTTCACGTGTTGCGCGTGGGGACACTCTGAACGATAATGCTTCTCCGCCGTAGGGCGGATGCTTGCTTGCAGAAGGGGAGGAATTTCTTTTTCTCCCCGTTCCATACTGGACCCTCGTCGTGGATTGAGAGTAATTCCCACGAGTCTCACAGGGATGTGGCGTGTCCATGCCAACACGGAATGCAGGTTTGCCGCTTCTCGGCCCGCGGCGGGTATGCTGAGGCGAATTTTCCGAGTCTGCTCGATTCTTCTCACCCCTAGCTAGCTAGGGGTGAACCCATGGCCCTGCTTGAGAGCTCGCACCTCACGTCGAAGAGTGTCCAAGGCCTCGAGAATGTCGGAGAAATCAGGAGGGTCGGCTCCAGCGTAGGCAGCTCGGGGATGAAGGTCGGGTGCGCTCCTCTTGGCCGCGTAAACAGCCATAACCCGCTGCTGCATGGTGAGCAGGTCGACGGCCTCGCGCTAGTCATGGCGGATGAATTCGTCCAGCACCGGGGCATAATGCTGCCGGTCCAGAGCTGCCAGAAAGAGGTCTTTCACCTCTTCCTGGTCCCAGCGGTGGTCTTTCTCGATGATTCACGCAGCGCGTAGTTGAACCTCGCGATGTTCTCGGACGGGTCCACTCCAGAAGAGAACTTGATGTCGATGAGTTCCTTCGTGGACGCCATTGATAGGAGTGCGGGCATCATGGAGACGACGCACAATTTCCAGGATGGCACGTTTCCCATCATCGGGAAACGCCGTACCAGACGCCTCGACCCAGGTGCCAGCAGCGGAGTCGGGGTCCACGATGTTCACGACTGCAGCGAAAAGTAGTTCGTTTGCCTCACGACGCACCGGTATGGTGGCATCGTCAAGCTGAAAAAGCGGTAAAAATGACGGATGCTCAGCAATAAATGCTGAGCGCAGCTCAGTTACCAATCTTGCCCATAAATCGGACGGCCGGGGTTCATGGCCCCCAAACCGAGCCGTCTTATCATTGGTAACTTTTCGAAGCACATACTTCGCAACCGATGCGTCGAACAGAGCCTTACGCAATGCTGCACAGTGAGATAAAAATTCAGCCTGCGCAGTACTTGCAGCAGGCTGAGCGTTGATCACCGGTGTCACCGGTGTTGGCGAGTGCAGCGCACCAGCCGCATCGAATATCGTTCGCAAATATCGCCTAGGGGCGTTAGCTGTGTGAGACCTCGTGGCTACCATGGTGGTCTAATGTCCAGAAAATCGGCGGGCAGGCAGGGCGAGCAGAAGGTGGGTGGTGGTGTCGTGGGTAGCGGCCAAATGCGGACGCCACTGTTAAAAAATATATAACGTAATCGGTGAGCTCGCTCAGGTCGTGTGGAGTTATAGGCGCTAGCTTTAAATCATACCTCCCAACGATACTGCAAAGCTGAAAAATCCACCGAAAATGGCCAGACGTTAACAAGAAGAGCTCATCCACCTATGGCCATACTACCCGAGAACACCACCGCCCGCCAAGGGCGCTCAACCCCGCCAAGTAGCCGCTTTAGCCGGACATAGCAGTGGAAGGTAACAAAGAAACCGACTGAGTGTCGGTGGGCTCAAAACCTGCTGGATATACCACTGTGGGTATATCTGTCAGAACTAGGCAGGGTAGTCGGATATCGCAATCAGATAAAGATAACATAAAACGATACAGATCAGTAGAGTAACTCTCGGTCCTAGTGACCGAGCCTGTAACCTAGGACAGTGACACCCGCTATCGGGTCATCAGCTGTCACCTGTGTCACCTGACTACCAGACTGTCATACCAGTCACGGTGTAAACTCCAGTTTGCCTTATAGCGACGAGATTGGGAAGGTCATTGATAGAAGTGCGAAGTTCAGTGCTCTCGAGACGCATGTTGGTAAGCATCGTGAGGATGCTCGACACTTGGACTACAGTCGCGAGCCCTGTACGAGATGCTGGCGCCTCGTCCGAAAGACTAGTACTCTGATCTTCCACAGAAACGACAGCGCGCTTTAGCGGATTACTGGCAGGATCCAAATCCTCGTTGCCCGGATCATTTTGATCCGTTGAAGTCGGAAGCGGTTCCCCAGCAGCGTCCACGGTGTTTGAATCGGAACTTCGCTTGAATATTGAAGAAATGGGCGGCGCCTCTTTGGTTAACGTTGCACCGTGTTTTTTCTTCAGGTGCGTTTCCATATAGTCCTTGCGAACTTCCTTGTGGCAACATACGACACGTTGCCTTTTTACTATGCGACACCATAACTAATGTGTAGTATCGATGCAAACGCAGCTCCTCGCTGTCCCTCCTCGTGTGTTACCACTAAGAAAGAGTATTGTCAAGTTCGCCTTCTCCGCCTACAAAGTTACAAACACCTTCAGTCTCCGGTCATAGTCAGTCGACGTATCTCGTATGAACCACATGACATTTCGATATGACATGCGATGGCGATGGTGACTCCACTGTCATGTCATGCCACTCACTGTGATCTGAATTCGGAACTAGTAGGAACTCGAGAATTCGTAGGTACCAAGATATCCCCCCACATTACCAATTGTACGGGACGGTCCACCCAAAAAATCCAATTTCCCGGCCCACCTCGACAGGGGGCCCACATGCCCCTGGGTCACGATTACCAACTTTCCCCCTACGATTACCAACTTTTGTCGGAGCGAGCCAAGCTTGCTCCCACCTGCATAATTCGCAGCTAGGGCGTTCATCATGTTCAAAAAAAAAGTGCACCACGGGAAACCCAATGAGAATTATTATTACAAAGTTATAGGTGTTATAACTTCGGAATAATATCATAATCATAGGCTGCTGGAATTGGCACTGTGACATGTTCGTACTGTCACGTGTCACTTCCAGTATGTCATCTTCGGTGACTCTGCTTGTGTCAGTCTGATTATTTATTCCCGTATGTTATCCATTATTGAGTTCGTTCTTTCACCGCCGGGAGCGTTCTCCCCGAGTCTCACCGTGCATATTCTAGCAGGTTATGGTCCCAGCTTCGCTTTATATTTTCGTAGTTAGCGTAGAACTTTATTTCATTGTTGCTCTATCTCTTATTTGAGCGCGTCCATACTTTCCGAGGCGCTTGATTTATTTTTCTCGCTTTCGCCTAGACGGTACGGTGAGATTGGGTTAATTTCGGCGAGTGGCTTTGGCATTTATCTTCGCGTATACTTTTCTTATCACGTAATTATTTTTCGAGATGGATCGCGAACATATTTTGCCCGATGAGGAGCTACAAACTCTTTTGTTATCTTGTGATGAGAAATTGGATAAAGTAGAGGCACTCCGGCGTTCGCAGCTTATCGCATTATGCCATGCCCAAGCGAGGGCGCTAGCTCGATTTCGCAGTGCTCCAACAATTTTATCCCGATGCCCAGCAGATTCTAAGCCAATTATTTTGAACGTTGTTGTTACTGGGGACGCAGCAGTTGGTGGTGCTGCGTCCAACCCCTATCCGATGCCAACAGTAACTTTATGCGATGCGAGTGTTGGTGATGAGCCAGTTCTTTTGGACACTAGATCTGTTTCGTCTCAGATTACTACTTATAGACCCGCGATTGACTCGTTCAATACGCGCAGGCTCTCACGACAGGCCCCTCCTGTTCGTGTAGAGCGCCACTATTTTCATCCCGTGGATTCTGCTTCTGGTGAACAGGATATTCATGCAATGTTTGAAAGTAGTGGGAGTGAAGACGAATCGGAGTACCCACCTGGGTACTAAGATGAGTCTGACGACGACTGTGAGACAGAAATTGGAGGCCCTATCAGTTTTCCGCATTTTTCTACATCTCAGTTGGTACAGGACTCCGAGTTGGACACAGGTTTCCAGCAGGATTCTTATGGCGGTTTTTTCGAGGCTTCAGAAGCTGAATTTTTACCGCATCGGAATATTTCTATTGATGAATCATCTTCTTTTATCGAAAGCAGTGCACATATGGACGACAATTACTTGAATGATGCCTCTACCCACGAACATCCCTACATTCTGGGAAAATCAGAAGACATCAAGAAGATATCTTTCTGATGTCTTCTAGATGTCTTCTTGAAGCGATATATCTTCTGGTTTCCAGAAGACGTCTTCTGCGTGGAAAATCTTCTGGAATCCAGAAGATGTCTTCCGAGAAGACACGCAGAAGATACCTCGGAAGATACCAGGAATGTCTTCTGTGTGGAACATCTTCTGGAATCCAGAAGACGTCTTCCGAGAAGACACGCAGAAGATACATTGGAAGATACCAGGAATGCAATACCTATGAGGACACCTGCAATCAATGTTTCTGGCTGGAACGTCCATCTACCTGAATGCTGAAGATGATTACACAGAAGATATGCAGAAGATACACAGAAGATGTATTTGATATCATTCGTATGCTTTCTTGCTTGATACGATGCTCAGTTGTGACATACAACCTAGAATATCCGGCCAACTTGATTGAGAGGTTTATCCACAGCTATACTGATCTATGTAATCAATGTTTCTGGCTGGAACGTCAATATACCTGAATGCTGAAGATGATTACACAGAAGATATGCGGAAGATACACAGAAGATGTATTTGATATCATTCGTATGCTTTCTTGCTTGATACGATGCTCAGTTGTGACATACAACCTAGAATATCCGGCCAACTTGATTAAGAGGTTTATCTATAGCTATACTGCGATCTATGTAATCAATGTTTAAG
>LGRX02012759.1:0-33870 GCA_001247695.2 Cymbomonas tetramitiformis
GTTGGGGCGTTTGGGACTGTTGCGTTGGGGCTGCTGAAAATGTGGAGTTGGGGCTTTTGGGAATGTTGCGTTAGGGATGGTGAAAATATGGAGTTGGGGCTTTTGGGCATGTTGCGGGTGCAAGGTGTGTGCGGTTGCGAGGTGACCACGACTGCACGGCGTCTGCGGCTGCGAGGGGGTCTGCAACTGCAAGGTGGCTGCGGCTGCGAGGTGGCTGCGGCTGCGAGGTGGCTGCGGCTGCGAGGTAGCTGCGGTTGTACTGGCGGCCGAAGGAGTAATGGTGCAGATGAGGCAGCTACAGGTACGCGGTTGCTGCGAGCTTCAAACGTGCGCGCTGCCAGACGACGTCGGTCGGCGGCGCGCTGCTGAGTGCGTAAGCGGAGATGGCGCAGTTCTCGATGTAGGTGCTGTGCGGTTGCTGAGGCTTAGGCGATGTCGGTCTGCGGCGTGGGTGATGACGACGTAGATATCGATGTACATACATGCAGCTGTTGACGCAACGCTGAACTCGAATGGCTTAGCGTTGTCTACGGCGGCAGGCGCGTTGATCGTGTAGTTGAGAGTGGAACGTATGTGGCAGTGAGGTGGCCGCGATTGTGGTTTGGTGTCTGGGGAGGAAAATTTTGAAATGATACCCCCCCCGGCTGTCGGTGTAGAAAGCGACGTCGTAGGTTGTGGCAAACTGCTGCATGGTGTACGTGGAGAGCTGTGGTGCTGATTTGTCGGGTACGGGGTGATCTGACGGCAGCGTGGGACAATCTCCTGGTTGCGGGAAGTGGGCGATGACGTCGGCATTGTCTTGAGTGCGGGAGGCGTGATGATATGGGGATGTAGATTGATGGAAGGGGTTGGGTGGGCGATTGTGTCAATACTTCCCCCCCCAGTCTTGAGGAATCTGTGAGGAGAACGTGAGACTGACTTTTTTTTTTTTGTTCTTGGGGGTTGGTGGCCGCTGGGAGCGTCGTGGAGGTATGGTTCCAGTTCAACAGGGCGTGGGTGGAGGAGGTGGCGACGACAGCGGAGGTGGTGAAGGTGGCGGAGGTGGCGAAGGCGGCGGAGGAGGCGTGGTGGAGGACGTGGCGAAGGTGGCGGGGGAGGCGTGGTGGAGGAGGTGGCGAAGGCGGCGGAGGGAGCGTGGCGGAGGAGGCGTGTCTAAACACATTCGGGTCGCTCACGTAAGTGGTACTATAAGTGTCCTGATACTTCAAATCGCTTGTATCCTGAAGTCGCAGCTCGAAAGTCACGTACTTGCTCGGTTCGGCTATCCATTCATCCGAGGGCGTGATCACCACGCCTTGCGCGTTCTTCACCGTCACGTCAAAACTCGCCTTCGCGCCTGCTACGGCGCCGACCAAGCCATCGCCCTCTGCGGAGCATTCGTCCGAGCTCACTTCGCCACCCGCCGCGTAGATGTTGAGGTAGAACGGACTGTTCTGAACCCCACTTGTCACACCTTCCTCATCTGTATAAGAGATGGCCACCTCTAAGAGGTTGGAGGTTCCGAAGTCAAACGAGGTCAATGTGAAGCGGAAGAGGTAAGTCCCGGGGTCATCCTCGGAGCTAACTGCCGCATTGCCCCGGACACAGGGAAGAAGGCTTACCGTGAGAGGCCGGCCCGGGGCCGTTTGAAGTCAGCCCGGGCCGGTTGCGGGCCGCTCGATTGTTGGATGCGGGCCGTCTCTCAAGGGTCCCGATTATGAAAATTTTCGTTAAAATTGTGCGATTTTTATGATCTTGCCATACTTAAAATTAAAATTTTGCGCCTCCGACGGGCAAATTTGAAGATTGGCCGGGCTGGCCGAAAGTGGGTCAGTAAAAAATTCAAATGCGGGCCGCTTCGAAAAAAGAAAGCCTCCTTCTCTGCCCGGACACTGCTGTGGTCGAACGAGATACTCGGCCGCGCCGCCTGGTTCGAGTCTTGCACCTGCTGGCCATACGCGTCCTTCAAAGTCACCTCGAGATACGCCTCCTCATCCACCACCACGCCGGACGTCGCGGGGCCGCCCACACTGCTCTGGCTTGCCACCGTGCTGCCCGCCTCCGCCTCCTTCACAAAGGGGCTCCCGGAGATCGCGGTGCCGGCGACGCTGATGTAGGTGGTCAGCGTGCCAATGTCCAGCGCTGTGAAGGTCACGGCATACTTCTTCGTGTAATCCACCCACTCCAGCTCAGTGTTCACGGTGGTCACCGTGGAGTCCACGAGGGACCCCTCGCGCAGCTCCATGCTCACACTGAACGAGCTCTCCATGCCGCCAGTGCTCATCGCGTTGCCGTAAGCGTCGCGCGCCTGAATGTACATCACCTGCTCCGCGTTGGCTGTTGCATTGGAGGTCGCGCCCGGGCCCTCCGCGGTCCAGGTGGAGTAGTCCGAGGTGACGGAGGATGCTGACAGCACCACCTGAATGAAGGTCTGCTCCCCCGTTGAGCTCACCCGGATGTACTCGCCGTTGAGCGCCACGCGGAGCAGGTACTCCCCGCTCACGGTGTTGCTCCACGTGGCGCGGTACTCCCCTGCATCACCGTCCGCCGTGGCCACGTATGCCTCGTCCGCCTCAGATGGACCGCTGATGTACCAGTTGCCATCCGCGTCGCCCTCAGGGCTGAAGCCCCACACCACATTGGCGTATGGATCCTCCACCGCCACGTTACCCCAAGCGTCCTTCGCAATGATCTGCAGCGTGTGGCGCACCCCGGCCTCCCCGGTGGTGGAGATGTCGTCGGAGAAGTGCGTGCGGTTCGCCGATGGCGGCCCTGGCGAAACCGTGACCGAGTTGATCCCCGAGTCTGGGCCCACACCCTCGTAGGTTCCACTCTCGGTCACAAGGCTGACAATGATGGTGGTCGGAATGTCAGACACATTGTAGATAACATAGTGCACCTCATACACCGTGTCTTCCCCCGTCCCCACTACCTCTACTCTTGGGAACCCATCATCTGGCTTGTCGTCGGGGTCCATGCTCACATCGAAGTTCTCATCCGTCCGCAGCACATTAATTGGGTTACCGTCCTGGTCGAGGGGCTCAATGTAAAACACCCCCTCCAACCCAGCCTCGGCCGCTGACGCAGCTGTGCCATACATGTATGACTGCTCGGCGGAGCAACGTGCGGACCCAGCGCTCATTAAGTAGGGCGAATGCAGTTCATCCTCGAGTTCCTCGCTACCGCCAATGTGCTCACCGCCCATCGTAATACTGAGAAAGTAGTCCGCGCCGCCCGTCGGGTAGGTGATGGACGCCGTATAAGTTCCGTCATCGTGATCGATGTAATCGCCGTACACCCCAGGATCAGCGCCGTCAGGGAGCTGCTGCGCAGTAACTGCGAGCGGCGCACCTCCCGTCGTCACTCTGTTTCCATACTGGTCATACGCCTGAATGAGGTACTCCGCTTTCTCGCCTGCGACTGCTTGATTCGGCAGCTCCGGTGAGGGGACTGGCAGAGTCTGCGCCGCCGCTGCAGAGTCTGGCGAGAAGGTGAGGTTCTGCGGACTGTTCGAAATCTCGCACTCGGTGACGTTCGGTGGGCAGAGCTCAACAGTCAAAACGTAGTCGCCGGCGTGCTCCACCGTGTACGTCACGTGAGACAGGCACTCCGTTGAGCTGTCCTCCGAGCGGCAGCTGTCATCGGGCACGCAATCGTTGCCTTCGTTATCAGTGGTGACTTTGTAGTTGGTCTGTACATCATCCTTGTAGTTTTGCAGTGTCATCTGCTCGTTGCCGAAGACGTCCCGCGCCACGATGATCACCTCCACACCGTTGTCGGTGGATGCAGAGTCACTGTCTAGCACTGTCATGGACGATTGCCCCGCATTTGTAACATTTGGCCACACCGTCACATTCCCTGATACTCCCAACTGAGCCGAGATGTCCTGATATCCTTCGCCTCCTTCATCCTGGAACACCGCAAGGGTGTACGACCCTGCTGTGGACCGTGCATAGTAGGCGGTATATGTGCCAGCATCATCGCCCTCGTTGGCCACAACGTAGGTATCATCTGACCCGCCTGGGTCCACCTGCAGTGTAAAGGCGGTGAGGTCTTCGTACAGGCGCACTCCATCGCTGTCATGCGTGGCGATGACAAACTTCCCAGAGTAGTAAGACATCACATCCGCTGCGTCCGACTGTAACAGATGTCGGCGCTGAGACACCTCGCCGTTGGCGACCGCATTTGTGAGGCCGTCTCCGCTGGCAGTGGTCTGGCGATAGTCGATGGCGCGCTCCTCCGTGGAGGACACCACCGTCACGATGCATCCCCCCCCCATCCGTACTCACCTCCGGGCACCCGTTTGTAATAAGCTCTGAAGAAAGGTACACCTGCAGTATGGCCGTCTCGGCTTCCGCAGTGACTGTGTAGCTAACCTCGTACACTCCTTTACTAGCAAAGCTCGCCTCCTGGCGCGTGCCGTCGATGGTAGCGTAGAAGGCATCGGTGGTGCTGGAGGAAGGGTTGCCGTACTCATCGAAGGCCAGGATCCTCAAGGTGGCTGGGTACCCCACGATGCAGGCGCTGAGCCCGTCGCCTTGCAGCTCACTGTTGCTTGCACTCGTTGTGCTCGACTTAATCTCGTGGTAAAAGGGGCTCTCGTCGATGTGCACAAGGCCCTCCTCGGTCGCCGACTCCAGCAGCACTGTCTGCGCTGGGTCCACCTCCCCAGGGTGCACCTCCTCCTCCCAGGTGAGCGTCTCAGGCTCGAGGCTGGTGGCTGCGGCTGTGTCGGATGATGGTGTTGGTGAGGTGGCAGTTGGTTGGTGGTTTGACGCCTGCAAACGCCGACCTCACCCCGTTAGAGTCCAGAAATTCTTTATGAGTTTTTTAGCGCTGTCTGCGCTGCTGCTAACCACACGCAGGTGGCCCTGACCCTGAAATTTTCAGGAGCGTTTTAGCGCTGTCCGCGCTGCTGCTAACCACACGCAGGCGGCCCTGATCCTGAAAATTTCAGGAGCGTTTTAGCGCTGTCCGCGCTGCTGCTAACCACACGCAGGTGGCCCTGATCCTGAAAATTTCAGGAGCGTTTTAGCGCTGTCCGCGCTGCTGCTAACCACACGCAGGTGGCCCTGATCCTGAAATTTTCAGGAGCGTTTTAGCGCTGTCCGCGCTGCTGCTAACCACACGCAGGTGGCCCTGATCCTGAAAATTTCAGAAGCGTTTTAGCGCTGTCCGCGCTGCTGCTAACCACACGCAGGTGGCCCTGATCCTGAAATTTCAGGAGCGTTTTAGCGCTGTCCGCGCTGCTGCTAACCACACGCAGGTGGCCCTGATCCTGAAATTTTCAGGAGCGTTTTAGCGCTGTCCGCGCTGCTGCTAACCACACGCAGGTGGCCCTGATCCTGAAATTTTCAGGAGCGTTTTAGCGCTGTCTGCGCTGCTACTAACCACACGCAGGTGGCCAAATGGAAGTGAGAAGGAGAAGTGAAAAGTGAAACGTGAAGTGAGGAGTGAAAAGTGTCAGGGACGTCCTAAAAATCAAGCGTCTGAGTTGAAACGCGCGTTTCAGGCGATGCGCGCATTTCAGGTGCTGTGCACATTTCAGGCGACGCGCACATTTCAGGCGGTGCGCGCATTTCAGGCGATGCGCACTTTAGGCGAAGCGCACATTTCAGGTGACGCGCACATTTCATGCGATGCGCACATTTCAGGCGATGTGCACATTTCAGGCGATGTGCACATTTCAGGCGATGTGCACATTTCAGGCGATGCGCACATTTCAGGCGATGCGCACCAGGCGATGCGCACCTTTCAGGCGATGCGCAGTCAGGCGATGCGCACATTTCTGGGCGATGCGTACATGTCAGGTGATGCGCACATTTCATGCGATGTGCACATTTCAGGCACGCGCCCATTTCAGGCGATGGCGTGTTTTCATGCGATGCGCACCTTTCGGCGATGTGCACATTTCAGGCGATGCGCACATGTCAGGTGCGCATGCGCACACATGTCAGGTGATGCGCACATTTCATGCGATGTGCACATTTCAGGCGGCGCGCACATTTCAGGCGACGCGCATATTTCAGGTGAAGCGCATATTTCAGGCGATGTGCACATTTCAGGTGATGTGCACATTTCGGCGATGCGCACACTTCAGGTGAAGCGCCCATTTCCGGCGATGCGCACATTTCAGGCGATGCGCACATTTCATGCGATGCGCACATTTCAGGCGATGCGCGCATTTCAGGCGATGCGCGCGTTTCAGGCGATGCGCACATTTTATCGATATGCGCATTTCAGGCAAACGCGCCTATCAGCCGGTGTGCGTCGTTCAGGCGGTGCGCGCCATTCAGGCGAGTCGAGCGTTTCGGGTGATACACGTGTTTCAGGCGCCAGGCGCATTGCAGCGAAGCGAGCATTTCAGGCGACGCGCCAATTTTGTGCGAAGTGCGCCTTTCGGGCGATCATGCCTTTCAGGCGACACACGCCATCCTGGTGATGCGCGCCATTCTGATGATGTGCGCCGTCTGGGCGAAACGCGCCTTTCAGCCGGTGTGCGTCGTTCAGGCGAGTCGAGCGTTTCGGGCGACACACGTGTTTCAGGCGCCAGGCGCATTGCAGCGAATCGAGCATTTCAGGCGATGCGCACATTTCGCGCGAAGCGCTCCTTTCAGGCAAACACGCCTTTCAGCTGGTGTGCGTCGTTCAGGCGAGTCGAGCGTTTCGGGCGATACGCGTGTTTCAGGCGACAGGCGCATTGCAGCGAATCGAGCATTTCAGGCGGCACACGCGTTTCATCGATATGCGCGTTTCAGGCAAAACGCGCCTTTCAGGGCGGAACGCGCATTTCAGGGCGAACGGGGCGGAACGCGCCTTTCAGGGCAGAACGCGCCTTTGTCAGGCCTTTCATGTGAGGGCAGGAGTCAGGAGTCAGGAGTCATGGAAATGGAGACAGGGGGTATAAGATTGAGCAGGGAGGAGCGCGCTTGCGGAGTCGGCGAGTCACTGCTGCCGGTGGACTGCGAGCTTGAGGGTGACGTGCGTTTGCTGTGGGTCGATACCCACCAGTGAAGTCGGTTTTGTGGACCTGCACACCAAGCCATACAGAGCCTTCATGTCATGCAGACCTGCACACACACCGACCTGCGCACACACACACACACACACACATACACACACACACACACACACACACACACACACACACACAGCACGCACACACACACACACGCCCACACACACCACACACACAGACACAGACAGCACACACACACGCACACACACAGACCTGCCCACACACACACAGACCTGCACACACACCGACCTACACAAACCTTCATTCAGACCTGCACACCGAGCCATTCAGAGAGAGACTCTGTATGGCTGGAAGGGCCGAAAGCAGGTGTCGCAGTTGGCATGGCACTTGAAAGGTCGCAGAGCTGCGCAAAGCTGGCGTCTCAGGCGCCATGGCTGCGAAGCACTGCACCTGTGCTGATGAGTCACAACAGAAGCACACTCAACAAAAGTTGCTGACCCAATTTGCTACAAAGTTTGAAAAACCATGTCAGGCATGCACAAGCTGGCCTGAAGTGCACTGAGCCTCTGGCTGCCGTGTCACTCCGCGCGCGAGCCTGGTGCCATCACATAGGAGTTCACACACAAGTGAAAACAAAGGAGATCCGAGAAATATTTCAAAACCAACGAAGAGGTTCGGCACCCTGTTAGGTGATACCGTTCCAGCAGAACAAAACAACACTTTGCAGTTGGGCATTCACTCAGTGTCGCTGTCATGAGTTATCGGACATAGGTCCCGTTTTAAACATTTCGTAGGTCCGTGAGCGGTCCGCACGGTCCGTGATGAAACGTCGATAGGTCCGCGAGCGGTCCACACGGTCCAACCAAAAATTCAGCCGAACATCGGAACGAGGCTGAATTCATCTCATATATCGAGATCGATATAGGGCTGGAATTAACACACACACACACACATAGTAGAGAGAGAGAGAGAGAGCTGAATTTAACACACATATATGGCCGGATTCAAGTCTTATACAGTATCGGGTAGGTCGAATTCACATAGGTCGAAGATTTCGGCATTATCGTCAAACTTATTAAATTCAAAGTAATGCGCATAATACTCTATGGGAGATAAAGTGCAAAATCAATACACACATAAATTAATGTACCATTACCCATAAACATGATTGTATAATAACTAAAAAGACAAATAAAACCAAGAGAAATATCTGATGTGCTGAATGCCGCATAGTAAAGTCGAGTGTGTTTTGTGAAGTGTCCCGGGAAGAAACCTCGAAACGAAACCGTCTGCAAATCCACATATATCATATCGACGAATAGGAGAAACGGACGGATGCATATTGATCTTGGATGCTCACGAATAGTTGTATTATGGCATAAGTCCCCCATATGTCCACGCGGCAGTCTGGGACCGGTACAATGGTGGCAGATTATGGATAGGTCCCGCATAGGTCCACACGGTCAGGGCCAGAATCGCCAATTCTGCTCACAGGTCCGATCGGAAACGCGCGACAGGTCCCCAATAGGTCCGAGGCACGATTTGGGGGGTCCGATAGGTCCAGGACCGGTCAATTAGGCCTTGACAGCGACACTGCATTCACTCCAGGCCCGAGCTGGCGCGTCGCCAACCATGAATTCCCACAACCTGTCATACAGGCTCGTCGGGGAATTCACCGCTGCCAACGCCCACAAGGGTCGGATTCACAAATACAAACACAATGAAAACTGAAGAAAAACACATCCGGCTGCAATGCTGTCGAAAGGTTGCAGTCGGGTGTTTGGACTCGAGCTGGCGCGCCGTAAGCCGTGAATTCCCACAACCTGTCACACAGGTCCGTTCGGGGAATTCAACGTTGCCACAGCCTGCGCAGGTCGAATTCACAAAGGTTAACATCATACAAACTGAGGGGAAAACATGGGTGCGGCTACAACCTCGTCAAACAGCGACAGTCAGGTGTCACGGCTCGAGTTGGCGCGGCTACGGTTGTGCATTCCCAAACGCCGGTCATATATGCCGGTTTGAGCATATTCGGCAAGCAAGCCCTGCAAGGTTCGAATTCGCATAGCAAATGGTACAAAATATGGCACAAAAAGGCCGAGCGCATCGTGCACACACGTGAATACCGCTGAGAGTGCCTGTGACGGTTCGCCGTCGCGGGTGTGAATTTATGACAAACGCAGCTTCGGGCTATCTCGCCGCTGGGCGCTCAACGGGAAAAATGCCCCTCTGCGGGAATTCGCGAGCGTGTTGTGAATTCGCGAATGTTTTCGGACAGCTGAGGATCTCCGGCGCTGCGGAACGGTGACATGCGTTTCTACTGCTATGCCACGTAAAACATGCCAGGCGGCAACGCGCTTCTGCCGCGCCGGCTCGTGGATTCGCAAAACGGGCGCGGGCCTAACTTGCACTCGCAGACTGTAAATTCAGGCTCGGATGGAAGCATGAAAAGCGGAAAGGCAAACGAGCAACACAGGGGGCAATTCACAGATAAAACAAGCACAACGTCACGACTTCGCACATACGTCAGAGTGGCGTGACGGCACTCTGGGGATCCGAACCAGACTCTTACAAACTGCTAGTGACAAAGCTCTCATGTGGATTCAAAGTATATGTATGCAAGTATCACATTTAACACTTAGGCCACAAGAGGCAAATATCACTATACCGCGGAATGGTTTTGAAAGGTTCGGATCTAACTTTTCGAAAGCAGAGCTAGCTAAATACTCAAGCGAGCATAGTGAAAGTCCGTGAATGCCATTGTCGTTTCGGATGCCCTGTGACCATTGGTTCCCAGTGACAGCGGCGTTTGGTGTCAACGCGCGCTTGCGTTTGCCCTGTCATGCATTGCCGAGACGTCATGTGTGGTCGTGTCGTGATGTCACTTCGCGTGATGTCGTGCTTGACGCTCTGCGGTGCTCTCGGATCGGCACGGGCTGGTCGCGGCGACGTCGATGTAGCGCCCGGCGAGGCGTTGTGCATGATTCAAACTGGGAGGGAGATCTGAGCTGGAGGGTGAACGTGATATGCTCCGGGCGCTCGAGCGGACAATGAACTGGGGTAGGACTGTGACTGAAGGGGAGAATGACAATTACTGAAAAAGGGGGTCATGGTTGGGGCGTTTGCTGTCGGCTGAGACGGGCGCGAAGGGGGCAAGTGCGGTGGGGTCTGACATGGGCTGCGGTAGGGTGACTAAATATGGGGGGTGTGACAGGCCTTTCAGGGGTGCCCGAGGGACCCCTTCTAAGCGTGTTCATAGTTGTGACAAACTCAGGTTCTAGCCACAACACGCGATAGCCAAAAATCCCCCCCTTCCCCCTTCGCCCCCCTAACCTCTTTACGCGCACCTCGCTCCACATCACTAATTCACCGCCGAAACGCAGCCGCGCCGAGAAGTAGTAAAAACACAAAACATGACGCGAGCCATTCGAATGCTATCGTATTCCCTATCCCTCTCACTTAACCCCCCGCACCGCACATCCCCATCATACGCAACCTCCAATCAAACCACGCGCCGCACACCGCGCACCGCCCACCCGCGCATCCGCGACCGCCATCCTACCAAAAAGCCCCCCTTTCCCCCCACGCACCACCACAGCCACCCGCGCAAACGCCCACTCCCCTCCCCTCCCCAAACACCTTGGACCTTCACCCATCGATAAACCTGACCCGCATCACAAAACTGATGGTTTTCTGATCAGTGTAGGATGACAGGCAGTATGACTGTCATCCGGAGCAGATCTGAAAACTGAGGTTTTCTGATCAGTCGGAGGCATAAGAGGCCAGCTACGGACTGAGAGGGCCTCTTGCCGTGTTACTGTGGACTTGTGTGGACTTTCATCGACTGTTTAACTTTTTGCAGTTTAATGTCCGTTTTTGCAGTCTGTGTCCGTTTTTGCAGTTCTGTAACACCGTAAGCTTTTCAGTGCGCACATACTTTCAGTAGTATTCGTATATTGATTATGGAGTGGTTCACCGACCCAATTTTGTGCCAAAGACGAATTGATGATTTGCAAGCGCAGCCAGCGTACGCGACCGCTTTTGCCGCTTTCCAAGATGGGGAGGACCTCTCGCAACCGCAAATGAAGTTGATTCGACAAATGGAGAGAGCGACTGCCCGACTTGCTGAGCTTAAGGGACTGTCACAAGTAGCCTCAGGAGACCGTAAGCGTCCGTGGGAGGCAGCAGTAGATCTCACTCAGCTTCCAGGGTCCGATCGCCTTGAGTTGACTCGCAACGATGATGGCAAGGACAAGGGACTCCGCAAACAGTTTTTGGAGACCCAGCACCACTTCGTGGCACACTCAGCGTCACAGTTGGCGCTTAATGACGCCAAGAAGGAATTGGAAGGTGTGGAACTGCCTGAGACTGTCACTCTTGCTTTAGAGTTCTTGTCTGAGACTGCGGAAAAAGGTGTGGCACGCGCCAAGGCACGCGCTAAAATTTTGGCCTTGGTTTCGGACAAAGGCCCTGAAATGGGCTGGAAAATCTGCGAGAAACTTGAGCGTAAATCGTACGCTGACGATGAAGAGGACGAAAAGTTAATGCGCAAAGCAGAGAAAGAAGTTAAGGCTGAAAAAACTCACGCTGCCCAAGCTGCGGCTGCCAAGGGGCGAAACAAGGGCCTAGGCAGGGGTGCCTTTTCAGCTTCTCGTCCTACTGCTCCTGGAGCACCTCCGCCACCGCCACCTGTTCAGGCAGGGCGTGGCAGTCACCTCCAATGCTTGAATTGTAACGAGTTTGGACACCACCAAAACCAATGCTCGCAGCCGCGCCCGGCTGGCAGAGGCCGTGGCAGAGGATCGGACCGTTGAATTGTTAAAAATGTAGAGCCACGAAGGCCAGTATTGTCAGCTTAAGCGGAATGCTTAACAATTGAGGTGGAATGCCCAACTTAAATGTAATTTGTGGGGACGAACCCTAAATTTGTAATGAATCTTGGCCCGCGGGCTGTTGTTCCTTGTGTTCCAGGTTCTGAATTCTCTGAGGAAGAGCTTGTCGAGGCCATACCTTTGTGTGAACAGGGCGTTCCGGTGCCCCGTGTTGCGGGGAGACTTAGGGAACGAGCACCCTTTTGGCGGACCTTTGTCCGCTCTTCGTATGTGATGTCTTGGATTGAGAGAGGGTTTAACTTGAAGTTTAAAGATGGCAGGGCTCCGCCCCGAGTACACTTGGCTAACCACGTGTCAGCTGTTAGGCACACCGCCTTCGTTACTGACGCTGTGCAGGAGTGTGTCCTTATGGGCGCCCTGAGAGAGGTGCCCAGCAAGCCGCGGGTTGTACTGCCTTTAATGGTAGACGACTCTCGGGACAAGCTAAGGCTAATCTTCAACGGTAAGTGGCTCAATGCCTTCCTGGTCTTTCCGAAGTTCAAGTATGAGCACCTGCAACCTTTTGTAGACCTGCTTAGGAGGGATGACGGGCTGTTTTACTTTGACTATAAGTCAGGGTATTACCACGTAGACCTCCACGAGATGTCTCGTACATATGTTGCTGTTGAGTGGCAGGGCAGGTTCTTTGAGTTCTGTGTGCTGCCGTTTGGTCTAGCCCCAGCTTGCTGGGTGTTTACGAAGATCAACAAGGAGCTCGTAGGTAAGTGGCGGGGTCTCGGGTTCCGTGTGCACCCCTACGTGGACGACTTTGCCTTTGCTGTGAGGGCTCCTACACTCACGGACCCTTCGGCTTTGGCTGTGTTGTCCCGTATTATGCGGGACGTGCGGGAGGCAGGTTGGCTCGTGTCAGAGTCTAAGTCTCAGCTGTTTTTCACACGGGCCCTTGTGCATATAGGCATAGGCATAGACCTGGAGGGGGGGGGTCTTGTTCGTGCCTGAAAAGGCTTTGAGCAAGATCCGTGCTTGTGTGTCAGACTTGTTGAGGCTGTTTCATAGGCTGCCTCTGAGGCTTGTGGCTAAGTTTGCAGGCTTAGTTAATGCACAGTGGTTTGTACTAGGGGGTGTCACTAGATTGTATGCTAGGGCGGCTCCAGTACTCATAGCCGACACCCTGACTTGGGGCTCGTGGGCTTCTCATGTCCCGGGCACTGATGCTCTTCGGGCAGAGCTGGAGTTTTGGCCGACAGACGGCTTTCGTAGGCATCAGAGAGGCATTTGGGAGCCCGGGGGGGCGGGGCTTCAGCTGGAGACAGTCCATGCGGACACCTCTGAGGTGGCATGGGGTTCCTGGCTGGAGCAGTCCTTTGGGGGACCTGAGCTGCTTGGCCACAGCTATCTGACCATGTCGGACAGATTGAAGTCATCCACTCTCAGGGAGCTCAGGGGCATTTTTGACTCTCTCCGGGCATTTGATGTGGCTGGCAGGCTGAGAGGGAAGAGGGTGCTTGTCATTTGTGACAACCAGGCTGTGCATTTTGTCATTGTGTCTGGCAGCAGGCATCAGGAGCTTCAGGAGCTGGCTTTAGCGGTGCATGATTTCTGTGCTGACCACGGGGTGGTTTTGTCCTCCCTTTGGATGCCCAGGGAGTTTGAGGCCGGGGCAGATGCCCTGTCCAAGATCAAGGACCATGATGACTGGATGGTCAACCCGGCAATCTTTCAGTGGGCTGACCCATGGATTGCCGGGGGGTGGAGGCACACCCGGGACAGGTTTGCAACTGACAAGAATTGTCTTGTTTTTGACAGTGCAGGTGCCCCCTCCTTCAACAGTGCTTGGCACTGTCCAGGTACGTCGGGGGTTGACACTTTCGGTCAGACGGACTGGCGGGAGCACGTCAACTGGTGCAACCCGCCTTTTCGGATGATCGGGAGGCTCCTGCTGTTTCTGCAGGCTGAGAGGGCTGCAGCCTCCATTGTGGCCCCGGTCTGGACTTTCCAGCCGTGGTGGGTCTTGCTGTGTCCCGACGGGGTTCACTTGGCAGACTGTGTGGTGCAGTGGACGGAGCTCCAGCCCTCTGCGGACACCTTCCTCCCTGGCCTCGGAAGGGCCAATGAAGGGGTTGTGGGCTTGCCTGACTTTCGGGTCCTCCTCTTGCGGGTCTCCTTCGATGAGAGGGAGCCTGCAGGCCCTGGTCCCCGCTGTACCTTGGGGGGTTGCATGGCTTGTGACTGGGGTAGGGGTATGAGATGGGGGCTGCCCTTCATGCAGGCATCATAGGCACCGGGGAGCAGTGGGCTGGCCTGCAGTTCTCCGTGACGGACCCGCTGGAGATGCAGCTGCGGGCAGACATGCTGTTGGCGGTGTCTGGCACCCGTGAGGCTAGCACCATGCGGGGCTACTCTCGGGTGTTCGTACGGTACCAGGCTTTCTGCCAGGACCGTGACCCACCTAGGGTGCCTGTTCCTGCTGACCCGGTCACGGTGGCTATGTACTTACAGTACATAGCCAATGCGGCCAGGACCTTCTCTGTGGTGAAGACCGCTTCTGCTATGGTTTTCACTGCTCATGATTTGGCTCTGGTCCCGGCAGACCGGAACCCCACCTCTCATCGGCTGGTGGCCGCGGTGCGGGAGGCAGCTCACAGGAGGCTGGGGGACAGGCGGCTCAACAGGAAGGAGCCGCTGGAGTTTGCATTTGTACAGAGTGGTGCTCGTTGCTGGTTGATGCTGGGAGGTGTCACTCGGCAGATGTTTGCTACACTGGGTTTGGACATGTGGACAGGCTTCTGGCGGTATGACTGTGCGGAGAAGGTGAGACTGCGGGATATGAAGTTCTGTGAGACCCACATGACCACCTTCCTCGAGAAGCGGAAGACGGACAAGTACAGGTATGGTCAGCTTGTCGTGGAGGTTGCCCGGGCGGCGGAGGGGCAGCCTTTGTGCCCAGTGGAGGTCAGTCAGAGGTGGGTTGGCACTCAGATTGCACGGGGAGTGCAGCCCGACGAGCCCCTGTTTCAGCAGATTGATGGCAGGCGGTTTCAGCGGGACCCGTCGGCTGACTGCCTGACGGGGAAGAGGCTGGACTATCCTCAGCTGAGGAGGTACCTGTTCAGGATGCTGGGGGAGGCTTCTGGCTTGGACCCCGATGCTCTGAGGCAGCTGTATGGGACCCAGTCCCTGCGGTCTGGTGGGGCTACGGCGGTGGCTGCGGCTGACCAGGTTACTGATTTCGAGTTCAATCAGTACGGTGGCTGGAGCTCGTCGGCGGTTGCGGCCACCTACAAAGCTACCAACCTCAACCGCAGGCTGGCGGTGTCCAGAAGCATGCCCCATGCTCAGCAGAGTAGGCGGCCTTTCTTGTCTGATTGCTTGTTGTTGTCATGCATTACATGTGCACTGCTTTGTGGTGATCTTTGTGTGCTTGCACCGGCCGGGTTCCATTCACATATGTGTCATATGTGTCATGCAAGCTGGGCTATGTAGCCGCAGCTGATTAGAAAACTGATGGTTTTCTGATCAGTGTAGGATGACAGGCAGTATGACTGTCATCCGGAGCAGATCTGAAAACTGAGGTTTTCTGATCAGCCGGAGGCATAAGAGGCCAGCTACGGACTGAGAGGGCCTCTTGCCGTGTTACTGTGGACTTGTGTGGACTTTCCCACCCGCCCTCCCTTGTGATTCAGGTACGGATGAGGAGAGGCCGCTTTCAGTGCAGGAGCTGCAGGACTTGGAGGACCTGGAGCAGCTGGGCTCTGAGCTGGAGGCCGTGCAGATCCGGCCCGCAGAGGGGCAGTCGGCTCATTGGAGTGTAGGTAGAGGAGACTAGGACCTGTGCCTGTTCAGTGCCGACCGCTGTGATGAGAGGTAGCTATAGTGATCCTTCGGTGGGGGGCTGCGAAGCTACCTCATGCTGCTTCTCATCTAGACACTGTTCAGTAGGCTTTGCTAGGTGACGGCTTTGCTATTGCTGTCTTGCCTGACTCTGAGCTGGAGCGGGTAATTATGCTTTTTGAGGGTTTCAGCCCTAGCATAGCATTTTAGGTCCATAGTCTGTACTCTTTAGGGTAATGATATTATTTGCAGGCCCCAGTCCTTTGGCACGAGGGGCGTGTGCCCGCATGCGGAAGGCTGGGGTCGGCAGTCGGGTCGTGGGACCCTGATTCCTGTCTGGCGGGAGTCCTTGGTTGTGGCACATCTGGATTTTTCGTATTATTATTTTGTAATTCCACACGCAGTGCACCGGCCGGGTTCCATTCACATATGTGTCATATGTGTCATGCAAGCTGGGCTATGTAGCCGCAGCTGATTAGAAAACCGCAACCGCGCCTAGTGGAGATCCCCTAGATCGACCCGCCTAGACCTCTGCTCCTTATGATTTGGAACCGGACCAAATTACCTTACCTTACTTACAGTACCTTACTTACCTTACCTTACCTTACCTTACTTAATCAGCAAAGCGCGAATCCCAACGGGCGACACAGACGAACTTCCAATCTCACGATCGCCAGACGCTAACGATGACTGAGCCACTGCAGTCGCGTACATTTATCGCGACGCCACCCTCGCGTTATGGCATGGCATGTTGGGATGCGAAAAGCGAAGCACTGTCGCGCACATGATCCTACGGTCAGATGGCCTAGTGGAGATCTCTTTTTGAGATCGATCCGCCTAGTAATTATACAAAAGCAACGGCATCGGCATCGGCAGCGGCAATGGTGTCCGCGATGTCGATGTGACATGTGTTCACCGTCTGCTGCCGGCGACGTTCATTGTGGTCACTGTCTCACGCGATAGACGCAGCCGTGACATCACATGCAGTCATCAATTGTCAATTGGAAGAGTTCCCAGCGCCCGTACAGTACCCTGTCCCTTGTGACTATCACAAAACTGATGGTTTTCTGATCAGTGTAGGATGACAGGCAGTATGACTGTCATCCGGAGCAGATCTGAAAACTGAGGTTTTCTGATCAGCCGGAGGCATAAGAGGCCAGCTACGGACTGAGAGGGCCTCTTGCCGTGTTACTGTGGACTTGTGTGGACTTTCATCGACTGTTTAACTTTTTGCAGTTTACTGTCCGTTTTTGCAGTCTGTGTCCGTTTTTGCAGTTCTGTAACACCGTAAGCTTTTCAGTGCGCACATACTTTCAGTAGTATTCGTATATTGATTATGGAGTGGTTCACCGACCCAATTTTGTGCCAAAGACGAATTGATGATTTGCAAGCGCAGCCAGCGTACGCGACCGCTTTTGCCGCTTTCCAAGATGGGGAGGACCTCTCGCAACCGCAAGTGAAGTTGATTCGACAAATGGAGAGAGCGACTGCCCGACTTGCTGAGCTTAAGGGACTGTCACAAGTAGCCTCAGGAGACCGTAAGCGTCCGTGGGAGGCAGCAGTAGATCTCACTCAGCTTCCAGGGTCCGATCGCCTTGAGTTGACTCGCAACGATGATGGCAAGGACAAGGGACTCCGCAAACAGTTTTTGGAGACCCAGCACCACTTCGTGGCACACTCAGCGTCACAGTTGGCGCTTAATGACGCCAAGAAGGAATTGGAAGGTGTGGAGCTGCCTGAGACTGTCACTCTTGCTTTAGAGTTCTTGTCTGAGACTGCGGAAAAAGGTGTGGCACGCGCCAAGGCACGCGCTAAAATTTTGGCCTTGGTTTCGGACAAAGGCCCTGAAATGGGCTGGAAAATCTGCGAGAAACTTGAGCGTAAATCGTACGCTGACGATGAAGAGGACGAAAAGTTAATGCGCAAAGCAGAGAAAGAAGTTAAGGCTGAAAAAACTCACGCTGCCCAAGCTGCGGCTGCCAAGGGGCGAAACAAGGGCCTAGGCAGGGGTGCCTTTTCAGCTTCTCGTCCTACTGCTCCTGGAGCACCTCCGCCACCGCCACCTGTTCAGGCAGGGCGTGGCAGTCACCTCCAATGCTGGAATTGTAACGAGTTTGGACACCACCAAAACCAATGCTCGCAGCCGCGCCCGGCTGGCAGAGGCCGTGGCAGAGGATCGGACCGTTGAATTGTTAAAAATGTAGAGCCACGAAGGCCAGTACTGTCAGCTTAAGCGGAATGCTTAACAGTTGAGGTGGAATGCCCAACTTAAATGTAAATTGTGGGGACGAACCCTAAATTTGTAATGAATCTTGGCCCGCGGGCTGTTGTTCCTTGTGTTCCAGGTTCTGAATTCTCTGAGGAAGAGCTTGTCGAGGCCATACCTTTGTGTGAACAGGGCGTTCCGGTGCCCCGTGTTGCGGGGAGACTTAGGGAACGAGCACCCTTTTGGCGGACCTTTGTCCGCTCTTCGTATGTGATGTCTTGGATTGAGAGAGGGTTTAACTTGAAGTTTAAAGATGGCAGGGCTCCGCCCCGAGTACACTTGGCTAACCACGTGTCAGCTGTTAGGCACACCACCTTCGTTACTGACGCTGTGCAGGAGTGTGTCCTTATGGGCGCCCTGAGAGAGGTGCCCAGCAAGCCGCGGGTTGTACTGCCTTTAATGGTAGACGACTCTCGGGACAAGCTAAGGCTAATCTTCAACGGTAAGTGGCTCAATGCCTTCCTGATCTTTCCGAAGTTCAAGTATGAGCACCTGCAACCTTTTGTAGACCTGCTTAGGAGGGGTGACGGGCTGTTTTACTTTGACTATAAGTCAGGGTATTACCACGTAGACCTCCACGAGATGTCTCGTACATATGTTGCTGTTGAGTGGCAGGGCAGGTTCTTTGAGTTCTGTGTGCTGCCGTTTGGTCTAGCCCCAGCTTGCTGGGTGTTTACGAAGATCAACAAGGAGCTCGTAGGTAAGTGGCGGGGTCTCGGGTTCCGTGTGCACCCCTACGTGGACGACTTTGCCTTTGCTGTGAGGGCTCCTACACTCACGGACCCTTCGGCTTTGGCTGTGTTGTCCCGTATTATGCGGGACGTGCGGGAGGCAGGCTGGCTCGTGTCAGAGTCTAAGTCTCAGCTGTTTTTCACACGGGCCCTTGTGCATATAGGCATAGGCATAGACCTGGAGGGGGGGGTCTTGTTCGTGCCTGAAAAGGCTTTGAGCAAGATCCGTGCTTGTGTGTCAGACTTGTTGAGGCTGTTTCATAGGCTGCCTCTGAGGCTTGTGGCTAAGTTTGCAGGCTTAGTTAATGCACAGTGGTTTGTACTAGGGGGTGTCACTAGATTGTATGCTAGGGCGGCTGCAGTACTCATAGCCGACACCCTGACTTGGGGCTCGTGGGCTTCTCATGTCCCAGGCACTGATGCTCTTCGGGCAGAGCTGGAGTTTTGGCTGACAGACGGCTTTCGTAGGCATCAGAGAGGCATTTGGGAGCCCAGGGGGGCGGGGCTTCAGCTGGAGACAGTCCATGCGGACACCTCTGAGGTGGCATGGGGTTCCTGGCTGGAGCAGTCCTTTGGGGGACCTGAGTTGCTTGGCCACAGTTATCTGACCATGTCGGACAGACTGAAGTCATCCACTCTCAGGGAGCTCAGGGGCATTTTTGACTCTCTCCGAGCATTTGATGTGGCTGGCAGGCTGAGAGGGAAGAGGGTGCTTGTCATTTGTGACAACCAGGCTGTGCATTTTGTCATTGAGTCTGGCAGCAGGCATCAGGAGCTTCAGGAGCTGGCTTTAGCGGTGCATGATTTCTGTGCTGACCACGGGGTGGTTTTGTCCTCCCTTTGGATGCCCAGGGAGTTTGAGGCCCGGGCAGATGCCCTGTCCAAGATCAAGGACCATGATGACTGGATGGTCAACCCGGCAATCTTTCAGTGGGCTGACCCATGGATTGCCGGGGGGTGGAGGCACACCCGGGACAGGTTTGCAACTGACAAGAATTGTCTTGTTTTTGACAGTGCAGGTGCCCCCTCCTTCAACAGTGCTTGGCACTGTCCAGGTACGTCGGGGGTTGACACTTTCGGTCAGACGGACTGGCGGGAGCACGTCAACTGGTGCAACCCGCCTTTTCGGATGATCGGGAGGCTCCTGCTGTTTCTGCAGGCTGAGAGGGCTGCAGCCTCCATTGTGGCCCCGGTCTGGACTTTCCAGCCGTGGTGGGTCTTGCTGTGTCCCGACGGGGTTCACTTGGCAGACTGTGTGGTGCAGTGGACGGAGCTCCAGCCCTCTGCGGACACCTTCCTCCCTGCCCTCGGAAGGGCCAATGAAGGGGGTGTGGGCTTGCCTGACTTTCGGGTCCTCCTCTTGCGGGTCTCCTTCGATGAGAGGGAGCCTGCAGGCCCTGGTCCCCGCTGTACCTTGGGGGGTTGCATGGCTTGTGACTGGGGTAGGGGTATGAGATGGGGGCTGCCCTTCATGCAGGCATCATAGGCACCGGGGAGCAGTGGGCTGGCCTGCAGTTCTCCGTGACGGACCCGCTGGAGATGCAGCTGCGGGCAGACATGCTGTTGGCGGTGTCTGGCACCCGTGAGGCTAGCACCATGCGGGGCTACTCTCGGGTGTTCGTACGGTACCAGGCTTTCTGTCAGGACCGTGACCCACCTAGGGTGCCTGTTCCTGCTGACCCGGTCACGGTGGCTATGTACTTACAGTACATAGCCAATGCGGCCAGGACCTTCTCTGTGGTGAAGACCGCTTCGGCTATGGTTTTCACTGCTCATGATTTGGCTCTGGTCCCAGCAGACCGGAACCCCACCTCTCATCGGCTGGTGGCCGCGGTGCGGGAGGCAGCTCACAGGAGGCTGGGGGACAGGCGGCTCAACAGGAAGGAGCCGCTGGAGTTTGCATTTGTACAGAGTGGTGCTCGTTGCTGGTTGATGCTGGGAGGTGTCACTCGGCAGATGTTTGCTACACTGGGTTTGGACATGTGGACAGGCTTCTGGCGGTATGACTGTGCGGAGAAGGTGAGGCTGCGGGATATGAAGTTCTGTGAGACCCACATGACCACTTTCCTCGAGAAGCGGAAGACGGACAAGTACAGGTATGGGCAGCTGGTGGAGGTTGCCCGGGCGGCGGAGGGGCAGCCTTTGTGCCCAGTGGAGGTCAGTCAGAGGTGGGTTGACACTCAGATTGCACGGGGAGTGCAGCCCGACGCGCCCCTGTTTCAGCAGATTGATGGCAGGCGGTTTCAGCGGGACCCGTCGGCTGACTGCCTGACGGGGAAGAGGCTGGACTATCCTCAGCTGAGGAGGTACCTGTTCAGGATGCTGGGGGAGGCTTCTGGCTTGGACCCCGATGCTCTGAGGCAGCTGTATGGGACCCAGTCCCTGCGGTCTGGTGGGGCTACGGCGGTGGCTGCGGCTGGCCAGGTTACTGATTTCGAGTTCAATCAGTATGGTGGCTGGAGCTCGTCGGCGGCTGCGGCCACCTACAAAGCTACCAACCTCAACCGCAGGCTGGCGGTGTCCAGAAGCATGCCCCATGCTCAGCAGAGTAGGCGGCCTTTCTTGTCCGATTGCTTGTTGTTGTCATGCATTACATGTGCACTGCTTTGTGGTGATCTTTGTGTGCTTGCACCGGCCGGGTTCCATTCACATATGTGTCATATGTGTCATGCAAGCTGGGCTATGTAGCCGCAGCTGATTAGAAAACTGATGGTTTTCTGATCAGTGTAGGATGACAGGTTGTATGACTGTCATCCGGAGCAGATCTGAAAACTGAGGTTTTCTGATCAGTCGGAGGCATAAGAGGCCAGCTACGGAATGAGAGGGCCTGCCTCTTGCCGTGTTACTGTGGACTTGTGTGGACTTTCCCACCCGCCCTCCCTTGTGATTCAGGTACGGATGAGGAGAGGCCGCTTTCAGTGCAGGAGCTGCAGGACTTGGAGGACCTGGAGCAGCTGGGCTCTGAGCTGGAGGCCGTGCAGATCCGGCCCGCAGAGGGGCAGTCAGCTCATTAGAGTGTAGGTAGAGGAGACTAGGACCTGTGCCTGTTCAGTGCCGACCGCTGTGATGAGAGGTAGCTATAGTGATCCTTCGGTGGGGGGCTGCGAAGCTACCTCATGCTGCTTTTCATCTAGGCACTGTTCAGTAGGCTTTGCTGGGTGACGGCTTTGCTATTGCTGTCTTGCCTGACTCTGAGCTGGAGCGGGTAATTATGCTTTTTGAGGGTTTCAGCCCTAGCATAGCATGTTAGGTCCATAGTCTGTACTCTTTAGGGTAATGATAGTATTTGCAGGCCTCAGTCCTTTGGCACGAGGGGCGTGTGCCCGCATGCAGAAGGCTGGGGTCGGCAGTCGGGTCGCGGGACCCTGATTCCTGTCTGACGGGAGTCCTTGGTTTGTGGCACTTCTGGATATGTCGTATTATTATTTTTTGTAATTCCACACGCAGTGCACCGGCCGGGTTCCATTCACATATGTGTCATATGTGTCATGCAAGCTGGGCTATGTAGCCGCAGCTGATTAGAAAACTTAAAAATTACAGTGACCGTGTGCATTATGACGTGTGTGCATTATGACGCACATTATGTTTGGCTATTTCAAGGGCATCCGCTCGATCGGACGTGTACAAACCACCATACCGGCGATCGACCAATTAAATTCCCTACAGATGGATACCCGGATCGGCGTATTTGGCCCATTATATCGGAAAATATCGCAGAAACCCTGTGAGAAGGGCTGAGAACGGATCCTGGAGAAAAAGGTGGCTACGCCATATTTAACAAATAACTTTTGGAAGCGTGCGTCATAATGCACACGGTAGTTTTAGGGTAGCAGTCATGTTTGTCTTCATTACGTAAGAATATTATGATATACGCAGAAATTTGACATTAGGGAACCAAAATTGACTCAATTTGCGACATTTTTCTCACTTGTGGGGCCCGATGAAACTAAATATATCGAAAGTTACACGCCGTTAAAAAAGTGCGTCATAATGCACACGGTCACTGTAGTTCACAAAACTTTTGAGCCTGCAAGTCCGCAGATGACCAACGCAAGGTTCAAGCTCTTTGCGTTCAGTATAACAAATTATGGTAGAACCAGCAGGATCAGAAAGTCAAGTTGTCAATCCACGTGGGAAGGGCGCACACGGTCGAAATGCTTTTGAAAGTGTTGCCACTAGCGGAGGAGAGGTTTCTGTTGGACAAATTGTGCTCTTCAGGTTGGCTCTCTATTCTCCTACGGATAGCCCTGCCAAGCTGCTTGTGCAAAGCAATTCTCCCGACTACGTTTGATCAGCCTTCGCCCGGCGCCATGGACGTCCCGATGATGCAGCATGGCAGTACTGTATCTTTTTTTCAAGTTTTTACACGTAGTTTGTCAAGCGAATTCACTTGTCACAAATGTGTACCCTCGCAGATCGCATGAAGAAACAGGGCAGCAAAAAGAGCCTCCCTATGTGGTAAGGTTACCTTTGCCATTCGCAGTTTCTTCCTCGGATGGCATACGGTGGTTTTTAGTTCGACAGTGCAGTTCACAAAGGCAACGCGATATCTGGTTTGTTTTGGATTCAGGGCCATATTAAGTCGATCTTCACCGAGCGGCATGCCAACGGCGAGCACTTTGTGACCGTCAACTGGCGAGGCCCCTCGCGACTTGCGTTTTTTCGTTTTTCAACTGAACCCTCCTGATAGCAGGACCTTTGGCGCTTATTTCACTTCCTGTTGCACAGGCTCTACCGCCCTCACGAAGTAGTGGATAGCGAAGGCAGACAGCTCGCTCCTGCAAGAAACGGAAGCGCCAACGAGGTTCTGGACTCAATATAGCCTCGCTGTTAACCCCGGGGTTAATATCTCCGCTGCACGTACTGTAGTGCCTTATCCGGGAACTTATCCTTTGCTTCCTTGCCTCGCCTCGCCTCGCCTCGCCTCGCCTCGCATGGGGACTGCCTTGCATCGCTTCATTGCCTTGCAAGCAGTCGGAACTGTCTTCCCGCAGCTCATCCGATATATGCGAGTAGTGTTCCCCTACACACACCTGGGGACTTGCTGTTTCATCCTTGCGTTTGAGACGTAGTTCTGCCCCCAAGAAAGCAGGAAATCAACTCTCACAAAGGGTTCGCGGCCTGCCACCAGCTATTCTATTCTTTCCACGAGGACACGAAGGTTCCCGTGCGGTCTATTATGCACCCCTGCAAAGTCCATTTCCAGGTGCGACCTTGTCGTTCATGAGTCGCCATGACAGATGCCTCAGTGGTACACCAACAGAGGTCATCATAGGAGGAACTCGTACTATCCGATGGCTTATCTGTGGTTTGCTGGCAGCTTGCCTACTTGAGGACTTTCAAGACCGGAACGGCTTGGCTGCTCCTGTTCGAATCCTCAGACCTTGAGTAGAAGGATGTGACGTCGGGTGAACTCTATGTGTGCTTCCAGGAAAATGGGGTGCGTTTTCCGAGAGCTCCTGGATACGTCTGTAGCCGCTTGTATGACCCCTCGCCTGAGTTTTGTGTGCACAAACTCTCCGACGCCGACTTCAAAATCGAATACAAGGTCGTTCCTCGAAAATCCCACATTTCTTCCGGCTTAATTGTGCCCAACAAAAAAGTGTTTCCTTCAGGGAATGCGCATAACCTAAGTTCTGTGACATATTAGAACCTTCTGTGCCATGCGACAAAACATTCAAACTCTCATGGACCAGAGTCCTTCGAAGTACTCCTTCAGATTAGTACAAGTACTCCAGTAATACAGTACAAGTACTCGAAGTACTCCTTCAGATTAGTACAAGTACAATTAGTAACAAGTACTCCTTCAGTGAGTAAGCAAGATTGCAGTTACTGGACCTGCCAAAGTGTCTTCTTGGTGGGTGGAGACTTTCTCCACCACTGGAATTGCCTTGGAACATTAACGTTTTTCTCTAGTGCTGACAGTGCGTGCACCTATGCTGTTGACAGAACTTGTAGTATTGGGCCAAACTCTAACTCAGGTTTGGGTTTGAGTCGACTGGAACGTCAACCGTCAACACAGGGGAGGTAAAAAATGGTGCTTTTTCCTTTTCTTTTTCCAGTTCTGATGTAAATCGACATTATTTCAGAAATCGATGCCGCGTCGAATCGAGCGAGTTATGAGGGTCGGCAACCCTTGTAACTCATTGAATACTAGGTGAAATCGAAATCTGAACAAATAGGGTAGTAGGGTTTGAGATGGAAAAAAAGGTTGGCTTGTGTAGAGCTCGAGTATATATCTGTTGCGAGCTTCAAACGAGAGTATGTTATCCAAACGCATTTTTAGCAAAAAGTGGTGATTTCACACACTATATAGTGAGCATATGGCCAACACTGTCAACAACATAGGTGCACCAGCACTCTATTTGTACTTTCCAATTGTGTGGCTGTTACCTTCTCCTCCTTTACGTGTTGCTCACCAGAGAAGTACATAGATAGTAGCTCAGTGCACACACACACACACATATTTAGGGGGTCCCATTCTTCACTAGTGAGCTCCGGAGAATCTGGAATAGTGTCCCGAAGTGTGTGCTGAGTCCTTTGATCCCCGGCGCGGGTACAAAGTGCAGTCTTCTGTGGCTGCGGGGTGCCAAAGGATTCGCAAGGATAAGCACACACACACATATGTACATATATATGTGATCCCCGGCGGCGTGGGTACATAGTGCAGTCTTCTGTGGCTACTGGGCGCCAAAGGAGTCGCAAGGATAAGCATACACACACACACACACACATATGTACATATATATATATACAACGTATACACACAATGTATACAATATATACATAGGGCTCACTGCGGTCCGCGTGGATAAAGAACATAAAGATTGGACAAAAAGTGCTATATATATATGTATATATATATATATACATACATGCGTGATCCAACAAAGTATATATATTTTTAGGGACACCTGAGCCCACTCTCTCTCTCTCTCTCTATTTTTATATATTTGTATGAAGTGTGTAAACTGTTATTTTTTTCTTCGGTCTGGAGAGCGAGGTCTCCTTTTGAGATTTGTGGTCGGTTATGGATAGAGGTCTGAGTCGTCTCCCTGGCAGTTTGCGGAACTGCTGTTTATTTAAGTTGTCTCACCTGCTTGAGTGTAATTCCAGTTCATTCTAGCCTCCCGCTCGAAAGTATGAAAGTGGCATCCTCTCTCCTGATGTAGGAGAATGTTATCTGTGCCACTCTGAGAATATGGTATGCCAGTTCTTCCGAGTCTTCACAATATTGCCCTTCAATGCAGAAAATTGTGAGACAACTACTTCGTAACCCACATGATGACAAGACGATCAAGAAGGGAATTGCTGTTAAAAAGTCTAGCGCCACTTGTTCTTCACTGCGGGAGGTAGGAACTGCATACATGCTGCTCCATCGACATTTCATAGTAGTAATGGTGCAGGAGCTGAATGAGATGTACGAGTCTCCGTTCTTGTAATCCGTGTCTCAACATGTTAAATGTGCCTTTCTAACATAGTGAAACAAAAAAACACAACTTCACTGCTACCTTGACGGATGCAGCAAACCTTGTATTGCTATATCGATCAAAGCAGTGTATGTGTTGTGAGGGTGCTTGTAAGCTGAGTTGGTGCTGCCGCTATCCCGTATATGCAGGAGGGGCATCTTGAGGGAAATAAGGTCAAGGGCGCAGCTGATGAAGCATCTATAGAAAAGCCTGCTTCCTGGGCTTCCCCCAAGAGCAAAGGTATTTAAAGCTGCCGCAAGAAGCTGCTGCCTGCAAGAAAGAAACCTGTGAGAGCTTGCAGAATTCCAATCTTTCAAGTTTGCAGGAATCATCATTTGCCAAAGGCAGGCAGTGCATATATGCTGAATGTTTTAGTCCACTGTCTTACGTCTTGCTAAAATCATGCTTAAATGTTAAGCTCAAATATGTGTCCATGCATGCTTCAGAGTGAAGAGAGTCTCCTCCATCGGGCGAGGTGGATGGGAATCAAAAGGGACAGAACTTAATGGCCGTGTCGATTCGTGGCCATTTGTACTACAATCAAGGTAGAGCCACGATATGGCATGCGTCATTCTGCCTGCACGAAAGCAGGAGTCGTAGATGATTTTCTAAAGATTTAAAAACACGACAATTCCGTTGCACTCCAATTTCAGCATTTCACTTTTGCATGATATTGAATTCTCATTTGTTATTTATCAAATAAAGCTGCTGCTGCTGCTGCTGTTGGTGGTGGTGGTACCGGTGGTGGTACCACCATGGTGATGATGTGATGATGCACAGTTAAAAAGTTCCGAACCTTCGTCACTGTGACTTTGTCAACAACCCGAAGCCCTGCTAGTCCTTCATTCGCCAGCCCGACGCTCTTGAGCTAGAAGTCCATATTCATGTCCCTCATTGTTGTCAGGTTTATGTAGCTAGGTGTCCAGCTGTCCACCGCTGAGGAAAACTGTGACCAGCCTCCACAAAAGTACACATTTTTCAATGTTGTAGCCATTGCTTGGGCACAAGTAAGTAGCACCTTTGCGGGTGTTGTCTTTGGTGGATGACAACGAACCTACATTCACCTCGAAGGAACGAACCTATATTTTCATGGAGATTCATGTAGCATCCTAATATTCCTTCCCGTGTAGGATCCTTTAGGAAGATATATATAGAAATTTCGTTCCTTGCGTGAGTGGCCACAATGTGTCCAGTGCTACCAGGTCAATCCAATCATGTGTAACTGCAGACTTAGGGTGTTCACCGTCGTCCGATGACCAACTATTGGTAGCTGTCCAGTGAATCCAATGTTGAACTGATGAGGTGTAGCGCTGCCCGATGCACCTTCCTCATGTGTCTTGGCGGCAACCACGTCCGCTGTGTGTCCACCTCATCTTGTCCCATATATACCCGCCACTTTAGTACATGTTGTGAACTAATAAGTGCAAACTCATAACTGTCAGGTGACACGCGCTCCTCATTTTGTCATAAGTCAGAACGCTATTTTCATTGATCAGAATTGTTTAAATTGGAGCCTGCGTAATTTTAGTGGTTTCAAATTTGTCGCCGAGATGGACCTGAGCCTGTGCCACTACCTGTGACAGTGCCAGTTCGACTTGTCCAAGGTAGGGTTGCCTACATCCTGAAAAGTGTACAAGTAAGCAGATAGGAGACCAAACAGACACGGACTCAACTGTGTTCTTTTGTACTTCTGCAAAAGACCTTCACGGAATTTCAATTCCTGTGTGGTCATGCTGCAAAAAATTCAACAGTTCGTTCCCTAGATTTAATTCAGAAATCAAGAAAGTAGAAACATGGTTGATCCACCAATTGATTCCCCGCCCTTGCAAAGGGAAGCAAGGACGCACTGATTGATGAAGGCATTGTCTCAGCAACAACAGCAACATCAACAACAACTGGCGCAGCAAAACGAGATCATGACAGCCTTGGTGGAGGAGATCAGTTTTGCGAATACTAAGGAGGCGAAAGGTGAACCTACGGCAGCAGCTGTCGGTACTACTAAGGGTGACAGCAGGCTGCTGGCTCGGTGAAAGAAGCTCCCTTGCACGCCTTATGACAGCACGAACCCGTACCCACCACATCGCGCGTCCTTGGAGACGCGGATGCCGCAGCAAGCTGTACGATGTGCACAGCAACAAGACTCTTGACAACTGTCTCTCAAAGAATTCTTCTTCTTCTTCTTTAAAGTACGGACAACTTGTGCTGGCACCGGTGCTGCGCTACCTTTATGATGCTGTGCGGTACTCGGACAAGACACTGCCAATTTTTGAAGACCAAGATAAGACGCTGGTGTCAGCGCAAACGAATGGTGGAGCAGAGCGGTTTGAGTTCTCTTAGCGCCTCTTTGTTGAGCCGTACACTCTACCTCTGAGGCGTCGGGCTTCTCTGTGATCTTCGGCTGCTTGAGGCGCCCAAAGGCACTCCACCTTGATGAACTTGCAGAACACTAGAGATGAACCGCTCCATCCTAACGGCACCGCTGAGCACTGGAACATGCAACTCCCCTTACATATATACAGGTCAAACTGCAACTGTCGAAGTGCTGAAAGTTGCGGACGATTTCTAGTGCATGACAAGCGTCTTGGAGGTCAAAGCTTAAGTACTAATTGTTCTGCTCCGCCAGTCGCCTCAGCTTCTTCAACGTCACCATTGATAATATTCGTTCAGCCATCGAAAGTCCAACACCATTCACCACTTGTTTTTACTGGCTGGGCTTCGGAACCACAAAAAACACAAATCATGACACGAGAAATGTGAGATCTTTGTGTCACTCTTTTCCCAGCACTGCTCTTCAGCAGTCTCTCCTTCTGCGCATCCAGCCATCCAGATTTGCAGCTGCTTCTGTGTGAAATCAACTGCAGATCTGGTGCCCGTCGTGCGTCACCGTTCCCTCCGCTTTCTCACGTCAAGGTATTGTTTACGTGACATCCGTGCGTTTTGCACAAAAGTTCTGACTTTCTAGATCGCGAGATTAACGCCCATCCATTAACGACGGTTTAAGTATGTGCTTAAGTTTGGTTAAGTGTTGGGGGAAAGGGGGGAAATTGAGGGATATCGACCATAACTTTTCCATCATGTAGTCAATTTGTTCTCTGAAGTGCGCAATAATTATGCTTCGAATGCTTTAGGAAAGCTATTATCAAATAAACTCACTTTCAGAACTTTTGTGCAAAATGGACTTTGCGTAAACCATACCTTGACGTGCGTGCGTGCGTGCGTGCTCTTGGACGGTGAGATTCTCCCAACCAGTAAGGTGCCATGGACAATTTAGTTAGGGATTCGTTCTCTTTAAACATTTAATTGCCTTGAACTTTTCGGACACTATTCGTGATATATAATAGCCTTTAATGAACTCCTCCTCCCCCACCAACCAGTGCCCAGAGAGGGCTGTTGCGCCGGTTGGGAGGGAGGCACTTACACTATCATCGGCCGCGGGCGCCTTGCTTGCCCCGGCCCTTAGCTCCCTTGCCCCCTTCTTCTCCCCGCTCTTCCTCTCTATGTATCCAGCGTTCAGTCCGCCCATCTTCCTTGTGCTCCCAGCGAGTGTGCACTTTTTTTGTTGACGTGCTCAAGATTGCTTCCCGCGCAATTTGTTGAACTTGTCCAGCCACTGCCCCAACACCTCGTCCGCCAACACTCCATCCGGTGCTCTGTGCCCATGGTACTCAACGAAGGACAACGTCTCTCGCAAGGCCTTCGAGCCACCACGAGCCAAGGAAGAAAAGTCTGACTGTAGCTGTTTGGTTAACTCCAACATTATCCACCTGTTGCACATCATCACGTGCACATTATATATGAGTAGAGTTCATGATCTCGCTCCATTATTGCTTCTGAAAGTCCAGCCACGTCGCTGTTTTCAGCATTCAAAATTTTGTTGATATAGTTGACGACGTCTTGCAGGTAGGCCAGAGCCGGTCCCACAACCACGCACTGGTACATCATGGAAGGTTGTAAAAAAGTAATGTCCGAAGAGTCCAATCAAGGCTCTTAAATGTCCACCAAAAAAATCCCTAACTACATATAATGTCCATCCGGAAGCATCCCCAACTACCAAGAAATCCCAAACATCCCTATACTAAACAGCTCCTACAATAGTGCATAGCAATGATTCAAATCTGGCCCGCTGTTCAAGCCCGTTCCTACCTCCTGTTAATGTCTTCTGTCTCGGGACGGTTGGGAAGTCTGAGCCGGAGGCCCCGATCGTCGTCTCACTGTACATACTCGTCCCTCCTAGTAGTCATCTTGCCTACTCTACTCAACAAAGTTGTGAATAAGGTGAAGTAAAATTGCTAAGCTTTTTTGCAGTGCGCCTCAAAGAGGAATAGAGTTGAATGGTTGGGACGGTTCGTGGGCATTTGTACTACTATACAGAGTCACGGAGCTACATGTGGCATTCTGCTCTAATGCAACACGAGTTACGAATTTTTATTTCTGAAACCATCAAAATTCCGTTGCATGCACTCCAACTTACTCAAAATCTGTTAACGATCGAGGTCTGTCTGTGGAGGGGGGATTGCTTGCCACAGCGTTGGATGAGCAAAGAGGTGATGTAGTGCACGGGGACCAAAAGGTAGGAACCGAATCTATTGTGAAAGCAGTCATAAAGTCCCCAACAACTCTTCATGCTGCTTCCTTGAGGCATGCCGTCAAGCTATGGTCTGAATGTGTGAAAAAATGAGTAGCGAGTTCTGGTCTTGTGGGATTCTCAAAAGAATTAGGATTTCTTACATTGAGGAGCATCTGCAAGCTGACTCCTTCAGGGCCGCCCGATCAAATCGTGCAGGACACAATTGTGTCGAAGATGAACGATATGGATACAGCCCTTGATGTGCCACTGATGCGATCTTTCGGCACGCAATCTACTAGGTATGTAATAACAATCATTCATGGGCTCCCATTTTGAGTGAATATGCCTCTCTGAGTTGGCTAGTCTATCCTCTAAATGGCAGAGTCGGCCGGCCTTGGGAAGCTGTTGGAGCCACCTACAGAAGAGTGCATGCAGTTGTTGGCTGCCAAGGCCCTCAACACTGCGTTCCCAGCACCATCTGGTGCCGAGATGCGGAGGATTAACACCTATACTAGAATCTCACGCGGAAACGCACGACAAATCGATCGATTTACCCCCCTCAAACGCCCATTTGGACCCCTTAGACACCTCCTATCAAGGCATTCGATAGCTCAAAACGTGACTAACGATGCCAAGAAGAACTTGGTTGCAAGCCCGCGCACGTATGTCTTCATATGCACCTTAACAAGCAACGGTCTAGCCGACCATGCCGTAGAATTTCCAAATGCCATAACAGCATAGGAGTTAAGGGTAGGCCAGGCGCAGCGCGGTGCCCAGGACATACTGTCTACACTTGCACAACCCGGAGCTTTGGCACTGATGAGTGTGGTGTCGGCTTCAACGCTTGGAAGTATGTCACTTTTGGCACAGCACGACGCAGAGGGAATATGCATTTGGTATTCGCTCAGAGCATGGAGCCCAGCGTGCTCAGCATCTCAGTTTTATGGAGAACCGGCAGCGGTGCTTCTTATGTGCATCGTTTTCCCAACTGAACGTTATTATTTGATGGATTGGGTGCAGCTTACGAGGCACAACATCAGCGGGGGCTGTAGGAGCCGCTGCTGTGTTCTCCGAAGCCTCTCTACAGTCTGCTGCTGTTGCACTCTGCCAGGTCGAACATAAGGACGCTGCTCAGCTTGAGGAGAGCATTCTCAATTTTATTTTGATGATGAAGCAAGGTCAGTCCAATTCTCTGATCGTTTCCTCTCTTGGACTTACTCACTGAATCCCTGTATATTGTGCTCATTAGAAACATTTCCATTCGCTGGATGCGGAGCTCAAGTGAATATATCGTGGTATGAAATCATTCCTCAGGAGACTTGGGGAGCGATGGAATGAGGGGAAGGAGGGAGATTAATTGTGTGCGCATGGAGATTGGGTGTTCGAGGAGCAATTGGATTAGATGGGCGCATGGAAATAGGGTGTTCTAAAAGTGTTTGGATTGGATAGGCACATGGAGATTTGGCAGATAGTCTAGAAGTGTCTGGATTGGATAGGCGCATGGAGATGAGGTGCTCGAAACCTGTTTGGACTGCTGGATGGGGGTACGGAGATGAGGTGCTCGAAACGTGTTTGGATTGGTTGGGCGCATGGAAATGAGGTGCTCGAAACGTGTGTGATTGGATGGGCGCATGGAGATTGGGTAGATAGTCTAGAAGTGTCTGGATTGGATGGGCACGGAGATGAGGTGCTGAAATGTGTTTGATTGTGAGCGCATGGAGATAAGTGCTCAAAACGTGTTTGGACTGCTGGATTGGTGTATGGGGGTGGGTGTTCTAAGAGAAGTGTTAGTTAAGAGTAGGCGCATGAAATGATTGTAGAAGTTTTACATTGGATAAGCGCATGGGGAATTAGAGTGTTCTAGAGTGTCATATTGAGATGGGCGCATGGAGGGTGGGTGTTCTAGTGTTTAGTTGAATGGGCACATGGAGGTGGGTAAAATGGTCTAAGTGTCTAGTTGGATGGGCGCATGGGAATGGGGGTGCACCAACCGTGTGTGATTGGATAGGCGCATGGAGATTGGGTAGATAGTCTAGAAGAGTCTTGATTGGGTGGGCGCACGGAGATGAGGTGCTCGAAACGTGTTTGATTGGATGGGCACATGGAGATGAGGTACTCGAAACGTGTTTGGACTGTTGGATGGGTGTATGGAAATTGAGTCTCCCGGAAGTGTTTGGATTGGATGGGCGCATGGAAATGAGGTGTTCTAGACGTGTCTGGATTGGATGGGCGCATGGAGATTGGGTAGATAGATAGAAGCGTCTGGATTGAATGGGCGCACGGAGATAGTGCTTTCGAAAACGTGTTTGATTGGATAGGCGCATAGAATGAGAATTTTTCAACGTGTTTGACTGGATAGTACCGCCAGAATGAAGTTGCCAGCATTGTTTGATTAGATAGGCGCATTGAGATTTAGGTAGATAGTATAGGCGTGTCTGGATTGAATGCGGCATACGGAGATGAGAGTGTGGTAACGTGTTGGGGTGGATGGTCTTATGGATATTGGAGTGAATAGTCTGAAGTGTCTGGTGAATGGGCGCCACGGAGATATTGAAGGTGTGCCTCAAGCGTGTTTGGATGGATGATGAAACACGGAAGATGAGGTAAACCGAAAGCGTGTTGGGGTGGATGGTCTTATGGAGATTGGGTACATAGTCTAGAATCGCCGTCTGGATTAAATAGGCATACGGAGGTAATGAAGGTGCTCAACGTGTTTGATTGAGTAGGCGCACGGGAGGTGAGGTGCTCGAAATGTGTTTGACTGGATGGGCGCACGGAGATGAGGTGCTCGAAATGTGTTTGATTGGATGGGCGCATAGAGATGGCGTAATCTACGCGTGTCTGGACTGCTGGATTACTATATGGAGATTGGGTCTTCTAGAAGTGTTTGGATTGGATTGGCGCATGGAAGTGAGTTGTAGAATTTTAGATTGGATGGGCGCATGGAGATTGGGTGTTCTAGGAGCAATTGGATTGGATGGGCGCATGGAAATTGGGTAGATAGTCTAGAAGTGTCTGGATCGGATGGGTGCACGGAGATGAGGTGCTCGAAACGTGTTTGACTGGATGGGCACGTGGAGATGAGGTGCTCGAAACGTGTTTGATTAGATGGGCGCATTGAGATTGGGTAGATAGCTTAGACGTGTCTTGATTGGGTGGGCGCAAGGAGATGAGGTGCTCGAAACGTGTTTGATTGGATGGTCTTATGGAGATTGG
>LGRX02012761.1:0-17137 GCA_001247695.2 Cymbomonas tetramitiformis
GTTAACCCACATGATCTGATTAGTAGCCGACAAGAATGTTGTTGCCATAGGAATTAGCCACGAAGAAGTGAAAATTTCATCCATGGTAGAACGTAGGTTGCAATCTTGCAAATGATTAGAGAGATGCGCTTAGGTTGGCGGGCGGCAATGTAAGTAAGGCATGTATATAAATGTAAATGTGTGTGGGGCATGCATTATGTTGGGTAGGATTGTTGGTGTTACACGTAAACACGTGTTTTTGAAATGTGACCGTGGCAAGGAGAGTGTGGGCAAGTCCCCGACTACACAAAGGTATCGGGTTGGCAGCCCAAAATTTGTGTGGATCCCTTCTTGTGGCGGGCCATGGGCATTCCAAGCAAGGAGGCAACTTTCTTGATTCAATCCTTGGCCACACACCGTGGAAAGCAAGGGGGGTTGAGTAGCGGTGTTAAGCGGCAATTATAGGTTGAATACCCTTCCAGAGGGTTGTCTACTTGGGAGGAATGCCCGTCACGTGCCTGAGCACACTTAATAATGGATAACATGAGTATAGTGGGGGGGGGAGCATGCACAACTTGCAATGAATCCTTGAGGGCCTGAAAGACATGCCCCCTGAAAATGGTTTTCAGGGCCTGAAAATGGTTTTCAGGGGTTGAAAAGTCATTTTCAGGGCCTGAAAATGGTTTTCAGCCCCTGAAAATGGTTTTCAGCCCCTGAAAATGGTTTTCAGGGCCTGAAACCTCATTTTCAGGGCCTGAAAATGGTTTTCAGGGGCTGAAAAGTCATTTTCAGGGCCTGAAAATGGTTTTCAGCCCCTGAAAATGGTTTTCAGGGGCTGAAAAGTCATTTTCAGGGCCTGAAAATGGTTTTCAGGGGCTGAAAAGTCATTTTCAGGGCCTGAAAATGGTTTTCAGGGCCTGAAAATGGTTTCAGGGCCTGAAAAGTCATTTTCAGGGCCTGAAAATGGTTTTCAGGGCCTGAAAATGGTTTTGAGGGCCTGAAATGGTTTTCAGGGCCTGAAAATCGTTTTCAGGGCCTGAAAATGGTTTTCAGGGCCTGAAAATGGTTTGAGGGTTGAAAATTTTCAGGGCCTGAAAATGGTTTTCAGGGCCTGAAAATGAGTTTTCAGGCCCTGAAAATGCCTTATGTGAATTTTCAGGGCTTGGAACACTGTAAAATTTTCAGGCCCTGAAAACCATTTTCAGGGGGCAAGATGAGGACATGAGAATATAATTCTAAACTTTATATAACACGAAAAGTGAATAATATTTTCAGGCCCTGAAAACAAAGTTCAGGGGGCATCTTAAGAGTGTGAATTCGAAATTTTCAGGCCCTGAAAATTGGTGTAAAAATTATATTATCCATGAAGTTTTTTCTAAGGTGTATAACTAGCCTAGTATAAAACAAGTTCAGACCCTGAAAGTGATTTTCAGGCCCTGAAAACCATTTTCAGGGGGCAATTTTTCAGGGGGCACAAAAAAAAATCAGGGGGCAATCGTAAGTAGCCCCCCATCTGCCGGATGCACTCCCTCCCTCCAGCCCCCAAGGGGTTGGGGCCCCGTAGGGCCCCGGCTGTGCGGGGGCACTCATGGAGAGACAGACTTTCGCCCCCCCCATAACTGGGGGTGACTGTCTCTTCCTGTGTCACACCTCGCCCTGTGGTGTCACTTGCATCTTGCCAGCCGACCGATAATAAAACACCCAAGTTATTTTATTATCTCATCTTAGACTGCGAAACCACCCGAGCATCTCGTCCCAGCTTCACAGAGTTTGTGGAGACTGTAAAAACACGCATATAACCCACCGTTGTCCGTTATATCCACCGTTTATTTCACCGTCTCTGTCAGGTTATGGGCCTCACCACTGGCGAGTTTGCTCACGCTTTCGGATTCTTTGATCCCGTACCTTGTGCGGTAACTATCCCGCTTTTCACCAAATTCGGCTGAGCACCTTCGTCCTCTTTGCCGCCATCTTCACCCCGCGTCCCCCTTGGCACCGGGAAATTATTCGAGCACCTTGTCCTCGACCACATCAACCTTCATTCTCGACTACGTCGTCCCCATCTATTTCACTTTACGCTCTGGCCAGCAGCACCTCAACAGCAGCAAAATTGGCTTATCGCACGACATTTTTGACGTCACCACCGTCTTCCCCGCGGGAATCTACCCCAGATTGCCTTTTCCATCGTTCGATTTGGTTATTTTTAGCGAAAGTTACGTTTTCGCTTGGGAACCCTAAGTGTTGGGCTCCAGATTTTACAGCTTACAACGGCCATGGCTTCGTGTCGTCAGCGTGCCCGCATTTCTACAGTTACCTCCGCGCTGCACGTGATTCGACGACGAGAGCTTACCCATGGCTACGATCTGGTGGTGTCTGGTGGTGCTCATGCACCCGACACCAAAATCGAGTCCATCAACCACATCGTCAACATGAGCTTTGACCACTGCGAGCTCACCCCGCAGCATCCTCCACTCTTCCCTCCACCCTGCGTGCCCCTTGGCCATTGCCTCGGGTGGTGTTTGCAGGTGTTGCATCCCTCATCCCACCACTTTTCCTCTCTGTTTTCGCACTTGTGTGCGGCAGAGTGGAGCCACACCGCATTTTCCACCTTCGCCCCCCTCGGGGTGTCCACGTCCCCGCACTCGCTATGTTGGTACCACACATCGTCGCACCGCATCGCGTGGCGGCGTTGGATGACGACGTCCTGGCGGCGCTCGACTTCGTCCACCATCGAGACCTACGCCGCCGTCCACCCTCGATTACTTGGGCTAGATTCGCTGGCTGGCCTGTGGGAGTAGTCATCCCCACAGCACATGCATGGGCATAAGTGTACTAGGGTGTATCGCGAGTCAGACGAGAGACAGTCGTGTCTGAATGACGAGTGACAGCACCAGTGACAGTCACCAGTATGACCGCGAGGTATGACAAGGGTGACTGACAGCTTGTGACTTTTTGAACATCTGCAACCACAGCAGATCAGGTTGAGAGAATTGGTGGGAAACCATTTTATATTCAAACAGCCACACAGATCTGGAGGGAAACCAGGAGAGTCCCAGATCTTGCCACATCATCAGATCTATGACTATTCAGTAATTCAGAGCAGAGATCACTGTATGACTGGCAGCTACAGCCCAAGGGCCAAATGACAAGACCTGTCAGAGGATATGTGAACATGAAGTGACTGAGCATGTGACTGTCGAATTCGGATGAGATCTGAGGGAATTCGAGTCGACATGTTACTACTTAAAGAGCTGAACAAGCTCTCATGTCAGTTTTTGAATTAGTTACACATTGGCACTGACCTCTGGTGTCTTGTAACTTCAAACAGTGAAAGTTCATCTAAGTATAAAGAAATATCCGACAGTATACAAAGTATTCCGATATCAACCTATGGTCCCTGTACCATATTCCCTGTAAGTGTTACTTGCACCCTTGTGAGACTGGTTCAGTCCTCACAACCGAACAACTGGTATCAGCGTGGTCGTGGTTCACGACTTCCGTTAGTATCTGCGTTCCACAACGCGTTGTACAAACACAATTTTAGCCTGAATCTTCCGCCTTTGGGCGAAGGTGTCGTGCCTCAACCAAAGCACGACCTGTTCCTCTGAGAACACACGATATCTGCATATCGTACCGACCTGTGCCGCATAGTTACGACTGTGCAGTTTGCCGCTGGGCCAACTTTCCTTCTCTGAGCGACCTTTCCGCAAGATTCTTCGCGCGGTTGGAATTTTGCCCTGAAACGAAATCGTGCCTCAACCAAAGCACGACTTGTTCTCATAAGAACACTACGTATCTGTTAATTATCTCGACTTGTTCCCGCATAATGATGACGACTGCACGCCTTCAGCAATTGTCTCGTGCCAGCGTGTGAATTTCTCCAGCGACCTTTCCGCAAGCCGGTAGAATTTCAGTTTAAATCGGCGAATTCTCGCTGAGCAAGTCTTGACAATTCTTGACGCGAAAGACACCGTACGGCAGTACTTGAACTACGAGCTCAGCACCGTATTTTGGTGCCCTTCCCTTCGTGCGGTGATCTTCCTGCGCAATTTGCCCCCTAGTGGCGAAATCGTACGGAAATTAACGACTACCGACGCCTCCTCCTTGCTGCCGTTTCCGTGCGCAAGGCTGAGAGCGTGATCGACAGCAGCTGCGTTTTGTTACGGAAGAAATCTTCTTTTCTGGACAATCTTTCCGCAGGATTTATTTTTGCCGGCGGTTTGTACCGGTAATTAAACATATTTTAGCCGAAATTATCGCCAAAACGCGTCTGCCGTACCGTAATGATGATGAATGACTACGGAGCACAACAGCCCGTCACTGGTGCGAGCGTATCTCCGGGACCAGTGACGTCTTTCGGGCCAGCAGTGTCGGAATTGGGCGCCCACTTTGGGGTCCCGCCGTCTGCCGTACAACACACAGCTGGTTTTCCGCCGTTTCCGTACGACTACAGCGGACAATTTGCTGCGTACCCTCCGGGTGCTGCTTTCGACGCCGGGTTAATGATGACACCGCAGCAGCAATTTGTGGGCCAGCCGCAATTGCACCCGCAGACGCCGCAACAGCAGATTTTTCCACAACAGCAATTTGTGAGCCAGTCGCAATTGCAACCGCAAACGTCACAACAGCTGGAGTTTCAGCAATTCGTGCACCAGCAGCAACTGGAAGTGCAACGACAACTGCTTTGGCAGCAGCAGCAACCGCACCAACACCAACTGCAGCCGAGATCGCTATGGCAAACGCAGGTGCCGGTTGCTTCCGTGGCAGTGAGACCCGTGTCACCGGTTCCCTTCGGTGCCTTCACACCTGAACCGGTGCTGCCTTCCTCTACACCTGCTTTCCTTGCTGCTTCTGGACAGGCACCCTTGCACCCGGGCCCTGTCAACCCTGCAGGATCTACCAGCCCTGAGGGGGGGGGAGGAGAACCAACGCCAGTAGGACCCTTGCCGCTGGCTTCACAGCTCAGCGCTGGTTCCTGCACAGTATCTCCTGCAGTGTTCTTTACTGACGTTACGCAGGGCGGTGCTCCTGACCCAGCGATTTTGTCTGCGTTATCGACTTCGGGACCTGCGCCTGCCACTTCTTGCCCAAAGATGGGGGATTGGGTCCCCATGGCAACAGGGGCCGCCGGAGGCCCTGGCCAAATTTCTGCGACGTCAGTAACAGAGGCCAGCGATGCGGTGTCTTGCCCGACGATGGGGGATCGGGTCCCCATGGCAACAGGGGCCGCCGGAGGCCCTGGCCAATTTTCTGCGACGTCAGCAACAGAGGCCAGCGCAGCGGTGTCTTGCCCGACGATGGGGGATCGGGTCCCCATGGCAACAGGGGCCGCCGGAGGCCCTGGCCAATTTTCTGCGACGTCAGTGACAGGGGCCAGCGCAGCGGTGTCTTGCCCGACGATGGGGGATCGGGTCCCCATGGCAACAAGGGCCGCCGGAGGCCCTGGCCAATTTTCTGCGACGTCAGTGACAGGGGCCAGCGCAGCAGTGTCTTGCCCGACGATGGGGGATCGGGTCCCCATGGCAACAGGGGCCGCCGGAGGCCCTGGCCAAAATTCTGCGACACCAGCGACAGGGGCCAGCGTAGCGGTAGCAACGCCAGGGGGGGTCCAGCAGCAGCCAGCGGCAGCAGCAGCCAGCGAGGGACGCGCAGAACGAACCAGGAGGTTATCGGAGCGCACAGAGCTGCTGATTCAGCGCAGTAGAGCCATCGCAGGTGCTGCCTCAGCCGCCCGAGCAGGCGCTGCCCCAACGGCCCACGCAGGCGCTGCCCCAGCAGTCCACGCAGGCGCTACCCCGACTGCGCACGCAGGCGCGGTCCCAGCAACCCACGCAGGCGCTGCCCCAGCAGCCCACGCAGGCGCTACCCCGACTGCGCACGCGGGCGCGGTCCCAGCGGCCCACGCAGGCGCTGCCCCAGCGGCTCACGCAAGCGTCGCCCCAGCCGCTCACGCAGGCGCTGCTCCAGCAACCCACGCAGGCGCTGCCCCGACTGCGCACGCAGGCGCGGTTCCAGCGGCCCACGCAGGCGCTGCCCCAGCGGCTCACGCGAACGTCGCCCCAGCCGCTCACGCAGGCGCTGCCCCAGCAACCTTGGCAAGCGCTGCCCCGGTAGTCCATGTGGGTGTCGTTCCAGCGGTTCACACGAGCGCTGCTCAGCTCAGTTACGTGGATGTGTTTCCCCAGCTGCCAGCACCCGGTAACCCTCCAGCACCGATGCCAGCGTCAGGTGACCTAGTCAGTCCAAGCTTAGTGACTGCGTTGGAGGCTCATGGATCGCAACTGCAAGCAGGAGTGCGTTCGGTCAGACAGCTGAGAGAGACGCATGGGTTACAGCCTGCGGACTTGCCAGTTCACAAACCGGACCCAGCTGCACCCGCCAGTGGCTCAACCTCAGCACCTGCAGCCAGTACGTCATCCCGATCTTTTACCAGACCCCAGCATAAAGGCCCAGGAAGATTGTCTGAGCAAGATGTTCTCGGTAGAGTTCATAGAAGGAAAGGGCCAGATCAGAAGGTGAGGATACTGAAGTGGACAGAGGACGACAATTCCCTCTGGAGCGACCATAGTGGGGAGAGCGCTGGATCTCAGCGGAGCACCCCAGTTCGGCTGCAGTTGATAGCAGCTACCAGGAAGGAGAGAGAGACACTCGTACGTTGGTTTAATAATGAACCACGTACCCAGCCTGGCCGTTTGCAGTTGTACGCAGCCACTGTGACAAATCTGCAGGACCTGAAGGACCAAGTGAGCTCGAGGGAGTACGCTCGCATGTTGAGACATGGGGCTCTCAGACACGAAGGAGGGATTCCCATTAAGTTCTTTGCGGGAATTAACTTCGGACGAGCACGACCTCTGAACCGACGAGATGAGCAACCAGCTCAGAGCAACAGGTTTGCTGTGCTCCCTGAGGTTCCGTCAGATCAGTCAGCATCATTGGTGGCAGCACCCAGCAACAGCCAGCCGGCCCAGCGGGGGTCCCCTGAGGATGATCCCAGCAGCAGCAGCGGTAGCGAATCGTCGCTCAGTGGGAAATCAGTATCGCCAGAGCGAGAGCGCAGATACCGCAGCAGCAGCAGTGACGACAGTGGAGAGCGGAGCAGAGGGCGGCGAAGATTCAAGAAGAAGAAGAAGAAGTCCAAGAAGCCCAAGAAGCGAAGCAAGTTCACTGCTGAGGAGAAGGGAAAGGCTAGGGCTGCTGTAGCGGCTGAGGAGAACCACTCCCTGACGCCAGAGATGGCGGTGAAAACCCTGCTGAAGGACAAGGCTCTTAGAGACCAGGCCTTCGAGTGTCTGCCTGCGGAGAGACAGCGGGCTATAGCCAGTGCGAAGGCCGCAGGGGAAGACGTGCACTGGGAGCAAGAGGGGTGGGAAGCTATGATGGCTGCCCAGAGGACAGTGCTGCAAGAGAGGAGTACCCCTCACCCGTTGCCAGTGCGTTCCCCCACACCGAAGGACACAGACTTGGTGTGGTACGAACACACCAAAGCCCTACACCCAACGCTGAGTGAGGATGAGGCATGGCAATTGGCGGTGCATAACCACACTGGAGCCAGCACAGCGCAGACCTCGGGGACAGGAGGAGGAGTGTCGAGTTCAGTATCCTCAGCACAACCTTCGGGCTCGGAGACAGCAGCCTTGGAGGAGTGGAGATACCCTTCAGTGCCTATCACTGTGGAACAAGGTATCCGGGACCACGTGAGGGTGCACAACTCGGGGGTGGAAGAAGCTACCGCCATTGCAGCAAAGTATTCCAACTTAGCTGTGAGTTATGGGCACGCCAAGAACCATAGAGTTCGTGAGACCCTGCCCGGTCCAGTGATGCAGCTCATCAGCGACACAGGTTACCCGGTACCCGAAGGCGCAGGGTGTGTCCGGTGTGGTCGCTTACTGCGATCGCCCGAGGGCCAGATCCGGGTCACTCCCGGATTAATCTGGGATGTGATGTTGGGCTCCAACCGGACCTGTGTGCAGGTGCCTCTTTGTCAGGAGTGCACTAAACCCCCCTGGACAGGAGCCTTAGCTCAGCTGCCCATCATTCCCACGCCCGATGTGACAACGCCACAGTCTCAGCCGCGGAGTACTAGTGATCAGCAGCCCCCGCCAGATCCAGACCCTTCTCCCCACAGAGACGCGCCTGAGCAAGAACGTGGACCTCCGCCTCGCAGAGACGCGTCTGAGCAGGAACGTGAACCTCCACCGCGGTCAGAGACCGATCCAGCGCGGTTGGAGCAGACACAGCTGAAGAAGCTGGAGGCAGAGGACAGACTCCTGAGTACCTTACGGAAGCTAAGGGAGCGCATCACTACGTACACGTGTCCTCTGGATCAGGCAGCGGGAGAGAAGACATCTGGACATTTGCTGCAACCGTTAAAACTTCTGATGAGGGAGCTACAAGATTACTTCAAGGAGCCGCAGGTGAGGAGAGCGCTGGCCACGAAGAAGATGAACGAGGACGCCGATGGAAGTGAAGCCACGGTCACCACCGTCCCTGAAGAACTGCGTCTGATCATCAGGGATAGGGTGGAAGGATCGGTCCAAGGGCTGCTAAACCAGAAGGTTCTAACCAATCAGATGAATACGCTGGACGATCTGATCGGCACCCTCGCTCGATCTTGCATCAGCGACGCTCACCTTAGCATTCTACCCAGCATGTTGTCACGGTCTCGGCAGGCCTCGGGCAAGAACGCAGGAAGGAATGCGCGGACCTTCCACCACGCTCTAATGGAAGCGTTTGAGCTGATGGAATCCCTGCATAAGCACGGAGTCACCGGTCCAGTCAGCAGAGCCTCGTTACCCGGCATCTTCCTCAGTGGACTGACACCAGAGTTGCACGCGAGGGTTCATAAGGAGCTGTTGGGCAAGGTAGACTTTCATCAGTCAACTGGACCAGCTGGGTGGGAGGCGGAACTACTGCGCAAATACGTGGAGCAGGCTACATTGGAGGAGCGACGGGATCCGGTGGGACTGAAGGCAGCCAGGGACCAGTCTCCCTTTCCAGTGGCTGCGCTGGTTGAGTGCCTCGATGAACACGTGGAGCAGTGCTATGCGCTACCGACAGCGCCGGCAGAAGTGGAGGGCAGGCAGCTGCCTGGATCGTCTACGTACACTGGTTGCAGGAAATGCAAATCTAAGGAGCACTTGGCGAGGGACTGCCCGCAGCAGCACGACCAGCAGAAGAAAGCTGCATGGGTAAAGTGCATCTGGGATGAGGCGTTCGAGACCCTGGAGAACTCTGGCGCAAGCCCGGAACTTATGGAGGAGACGTTCGCAGTCATCGCGCAGGAGAGGGGTTCAGATTTTGGCGAGGGAGAGGCCGCGGGGGCCAGTTCCTCTCCCGGTCGCAAGGCATAGGTCCCGGAGCCAGCAGGGGGAGTACTCCGCCCCTTGCTGAGGCCGACAGGAGCGGGACCAGGCCTCTGGAGGAGAGGTCTGTGAGGGGGCGACACAGCCAGCCCTACCGGTGGAACACCCATTTCAGAGAAGACCACCGGATGAGGCATGGCCCGGGACCAGCCCAAAAGGCAACCGAGAAGCTGAGGCGAGCTGTGAGGTGGTTGAAGCGGACTCACCCGGTTACTGTGGTGGCTCCAAGCGAGATGGAGCCAGAAGTGGCACCAGCGCAGGCATCCACCCCAACAGAGGTACAAATCAGGTTCCCTTTGTTCGGGCAAGGAAGTCAGGGACACCCGTGCACAAAAGGTGTGTACCAGCGCGCCTTGCAGCCATCAGGTGCCAGAAGGGTGAGGTTCAGGGAGGAGGCAGCGCCCCGGCAGCTCTTTGGACGTGCGCTGCGACGACGACTGGACCGTGCCAAGCCGCCGCCGCTGTCGCGAGCACAACAGCGAGTGCAACGTGACAAACCAGCAGCATGGGAGGCAGCCAGGACACTGACGAGCAGGCGGCGGGAAGCAGAGGTGCATCAGCACAGAGTCAGGAGTGCCATGGTACAGGTGAAGGGCCGCATAGAGCACCTGAGGAAGATGATGAAGGTGAGCAAGGAAACGGCGACCGCCAGACCGGCACCCTGGCCAGATGATCCAGCGCCGGAAGACTCCATCACCAGGTCTGCCCGCTGGACTGCCCTGATAGCGGAGGCAGGCACTTACCACCTACCCGACGACAACTCTGACGAAGAACTGAACCCGCGGGAAGTGGAGCCAGGTTTGCACAAACTGGCCAGCATCAGGCCGGACATAGGCGTGGACGCGGGAGCGGGGCGTTGGGGAGAGTGGCTGGACGAACATGTGCTAGCTGCCATGGATGCGTCCGGGCCCACTCTCATGATCTTTTGGGCGTGGATTGGCAAGGTGAGAGTGAAGGTCCTCATCGATACCGGGGCCTCCTCCAGCTTCACATCCCTAGAGACTGTGAAGAAGCTCAAGCTTCAACCATCAGTCCATGAGAAACCAATGCGGGTGCAGGTTGCAGATGGCACAGTCTACGACGCCAACTCTTGCATTCGGCCCAAGCTCACGGCGGAGACGCGGAAGGGAAGTTATGCCAAGCAGGTAACTCTGCGAGTGATGCCCTTATCCTTGGGAGTGGACGTGGTGCTGGGGGGTGACTGGTTACGAGCTCAGCGGCGGATCACCTTTGACTACGCACAGTATGGGAGTGTGCGGTTTGGCCATGGGTCACAGAAGGTAGTCATTGCGGGATGCAATCCAGGGTCGTCATCTACAGGGTCTGGGCAGGCCATGGGACTGGTAGAGGCACAGCTTATCAGTACTAAGCAAGCCAGGAAGGACCTGCGAGCCTTGAAGAATAGCGGCGAGGAGGCGTACCTGATGTATCTGGCTCCAGATGGCACATTTAAAATGGAGGCCACCGACGACCCCAACTCTCCCTTAGAGGCCTCTGCAGCCCTATCAGAGTCATCTTCATCCTCATCATCGGAAGCAGAGGGTGACAACGCTAGGCAAAGGGGGGGGGAAGTTACCTCTGACGAAGAAGGCTGCAACAGCGACAGCACAGTAGCAAGCATAGCCACCCTAATCTCCGACAGCAGCTCGTCTGAATCTGAACAAGATGCAACAGAGCAGGAGGACTGGGCTCAGGAGCAGGTGTGTGCTCTGCGACCGGCGACGTGCCCCACATCAGCGCAACCCGCTGTGCGAGACTGGGGACCTTACCCCACAAGGGCCAGATGGGAGGCATTCCAGATGCTTCCACGAGAGCGCAGGGAGCAGGCTGCACAGCACCACGCGGAGGAATTGGAACCTGAGTGGGAGGAGGAGGCATACTGTCTGTGGAAAACAGGGCAGGCTCTGCGTCTGCAGCAGGAGCAACGGAGGAGCAGAGGGGTGAACCACAGGAGATCGCGCAGAGTTAGCGAGCCAGTACTGGCAGCACCTATAGCAGCTGAGGCAGGGCAAAGCAAAGATGGGTATAGCTGTTTCAGGAAAGAGGCACCAGCTGCTGCAGCGACACCTAGTGAAGAGCAGAGCAGCGGCGCGGATGGCAAGGTCAAGCAGCACGAAGGCGAGACCAAGGAGGCTAAGCAGGATGAGGAGGACGCAGAGGTACCACAATGGATCCTGGACGAGCTGGTGAAGCTGAAGCAGTGGTACCAGGACGTGGTGGGCATGGAGCTCCCTAAGGGCGTCGTGGACCGCGACCACAAATCGCCGCTGCGCGTGGACCCCGAGTACCGTGATGGCGCACGGCACAAGAGGTGCTACAAGCTGTCCATGGAGGAGTTACGACAACTTCGTGGGCAACTGGACGAGCTCTTGGCAAAGGGATACATCCGTCCCTCGTCTTCACCTTGGGGCAGTCCAGTCCTGATGGTGCCCAAGCCCTCCAACCCCAAGGAGCTGCGACTGGTGATCGACTATCGCCAGATCAACGAGATCACTGTGAAGGACCGTTACCCTCTCCCTGACGTACAGTCCCTCATTGATGACCTCCAGGGAGCGACTATCTTCTCCACCGCGGACGCTCTGTGGGGATTCTGGCAGGTGCCCATGGAGGAGGACGCTATCGAGAAGACAGCGATGACCACGCCGTTCGGAGCTTATGAGTGGCTGGTTATGCCCATGGGGTTGTCAAACAGTCCTTCTTGCTGGCAGCGTATGATGCAGAGCTACCTAGGACATCTCCCATTCGTAAGGGTGTTCGTGGACGATATCATGATCTTCAGTAAGAATCCAACCGAACACCTCGATCATTTGAAGCAGGTGCGGGAGGTCTGCCGTCAGAACAAAGTCCGGCGGAAGGAATCAAAACTGCGGTGCTTCAAGCGCTCGGTACGGTTCCTCGGGCATGTAATTGATCGAGAAGGATGCCGACCCCAGCAGGACAAGATCGCAGCAGTAAGGGATTGGCCCAAGCTGGAGACGGTCAAGCACGTGAGACAGTTCCTGGGACTAGCTGGGTTCTACAGGCGGTACATCCAAGGATTCTCTGACCTGGCGCACCCGCTCACCAAGCTGACCAAGAGCTTAGTGCCCTGGGAGTGGGGCCCAGAGCAGGAGCGAGCATTCGAACGGTTGAAGCACGCGCTGACCACAGCCCCTACGTTGATCCTGCCAGATCAGAAGGCAGCTCACAACGGCACCAGTCCATTCGTCGTACAGACGGACGCTAGTGCGGTGGCACTGGCTGGGGTACTGATGCAGGACCTGGGGAAGGGCCTGCAGCCGATCGCCTTCGAGAGCAAGCAGTTCTCGTCTGCTGAGCAGAACTACCACGCAGGTGAGCGTGAGCTAGCCGCCATCCACCACTGCACTACGCAGACTTGGAGACATTACCTGATATTCACGGAGTTCAGGTTAATGGGGGATCATGCTCCTCTAAAGTGGTTATTCGCACCTGGACGGGAGCTCAGCCGACGCCAGGCTAGGTGGTACGAGGACCTGGTGGAGGTGGGCGTGCATGCGATGGAGCACGTGCCAGGGCGCACGCTGGTGGTGCCGGACGCGGCCTCTCGCCGACCGGACTACGTGCAGACGACAGCGCGAGACGGGCTTAAGGAGGCGGGGTATGTGGACCCGAGCACCGACCAGCCTGTATCCGCGGAAGAGGGCCGAAGAGCAGCGGGAGCTAAGGGGAACCCAGCAGAAGTAACCAAAGCTAAGGCTGAGGTGAACGCAGCGGTAAAGGAGAAGAAGATGGGGAAGGAGGACCCTAGCTCTCCGTTGGACGCGGGGTTCAGTTCAGCAGACGAGGAGGACGAGGAGTACCCTCCAGTGAACCCTCCTGTGGTAACTGGGAAGCTGACGCAGCTTAATGGACTGTGGTGGGCGGAGACCCCCGACCTGTGGCGCGACGCCATGGACACAGTGGCCACGATGGCGGCAGTCTCTGCCCTTGCGGGCGTAACTACTAGAGCGGCAGCAGCAGAGCAATCAGCAACAGGTGATGACCCAGCGTCTCCCTTGGATGCAGAAGCCGTTCTGTCAGAGACACCCCCAGCACAACCGCCTGCAACAGTAGCTCAGAAGCCAGTAGCGGAGCAGCAGCAGCCATCAGCAGCAGTGCAGCAACCAGCAGCACAACCGCCAGCGACAGCAGCAGAGCAGCAGCAAGCAAGCCCAAGGATCCGACCTGGAGAACCGCTGGTGGACAAGCAGGATTGGAAGTTGATCTCCTCGGAGTTCGCTAGGCTGCAGAGCAAGTACTCTCGAGCACTGGGAGGACCATTCCAGGTGGATGCGTGCTGTGACGCTATGGGTCAGAACCGACAGGTGAGCACATTCTGGACTGATTGCTTGAACGAGCAGTGGAGGGGTCGTATCGTCTGGTGCAACCCCCCCTTTTCAGACCCCAACGTGAGCATTGAGGACATTCTGCGACACTATGCATCTGAAGCAAAGCAGGACCCGTGCCACACAGCCGCCTTGTTCTTGTTGCCCGACTTCCCTCAGGCGAGTTGGCGACCGTTGCTACGTGAATTTGGCCTGGAGATCGTAGAAGTCATCCCAAGGGTGAACGAGCATGGTGAGCCCAACAGACTGTTTACCTCACCTGGAGAGGAGAGAGGTCACCGCTCGGCTCTGCAGGAACTGCCAGTCCCATGGCCAGTGCTAGTAGTGATAGCCAGGCCGCAGAAGCCATCCAGCAAGCTGGCCCCACGCGAGAGACCCACAGCGCAACCAGCAGTCACGCTCTCCGGAGCAGCAGCAAAGGTCAGAGACAAGTCGGGAACGGTGGAGCCAGGGGTGTTCTTGCGAGCGCTGAGAGCTGAGCACAGACGGAGCGAATATCTCAGGACCCTGAAGCAGGAGCTGCTAAATACCCAGCATCATCGCACAGAGCATTTCCGGTTGGTAAGCGACATTATCTGGAGAGTGGCTGAAGGGCGCTATCAGGTGGTGCTGGCACCGGACTCGCCCTTGCGGGAGCTAGTGTTGAGAGAAGCTCACGAGGCACCATCCGCAGGCCACACCGGCAGGGACAAGACGCTGGAACGGGTCCGAAGACGTTTCTGGTGGCCGCGAATGGACCTAGATATAGCGGAATGGGTAAAGACGTGCGTGACGTGCCAGCAGACCCAGCCGCGACAAGGGTATCCCATGGGGCTGTTGCAACCGCATCGAGTGCCAAGCAGGCTCTGGGAGGTTGTCAGCATCGATTTCGTAACCGGGCTTCCGATGACTCAGCGAGGAGTAAACGCCTTCACCACCTTCACCTGCAAGCTGAGCAAAATGGTACACGTGGTGCCAATGACCTACAACGACAGCTCTGCAGAAGTAGTGGTAAGATTGTTCATGGACGCAGTATGGCGATTGCACGGAGCTCCAATGAAGATAGTGTGCGACCGAGACCCCCGCTTTCGCGACGCCATGACTCAGGAGTTCATGCGACTGATGGGCGTCAAGGTAGCTAGCACCACTCCCTATCACCCTCAGAGCGATGGGCAAGCGGAACGCAGCAACCACACCGTGGAGCGTATGCTGCGCTGCTACGTTTCTGAGAACCAGGAGGACTGGGACCTCTGGGTGACACCTGTGGAGTACGCGATCAATGACTCCACGTCAGCAGCGACTGGATTCTCTCCTTTTGAGTTGGTGTACGGACACGCTCCCGCAACTCAGCTGGACTTCTTCATGGACGCAGCCTTAGAAGGTGGGTCAAGACGAAGAAAAGGTGGGCGAGTAGCGGCAGATAAGAGAGGAACTGCGCACGAGCTGGCCAAGCAGTTCGCGCGGCAACTACAGGCAGCGCGGGTGAACCTGCAGATGGCCCAGCAGCGCATGATGGAGCAGTTCGACGCACGACACCGGCTACAGCACATTAAGGTGAATGATCAAGTATGGGTGGATGGTCAGCACCTGACTCTGCCTGGAGATCGGGGGATGAAGCCGAAGCTGCGCAAGCTCAGGCACGGTCCCTTACGTGTAGTAGAATGTCTGTACAGCGACAGGCAGCAAGAGCTGCCAGAGCAGGACCGTGGAGCCCCGTCAGCGTACAGGTTAGAGCTACCCGTGCATTGGAAGGTGCACGACGTGTTCACAGCGGATCGGCTCACCCCAGTTCAGTCGGGAGCCAAGCACTTCGTGAGCAGGCGGGAGGAAGTGGCACCACCACCAGTCTTGGTAGAGGGTCAGAGGGAGCGTGAGGTGGAACGCATCATCAGTACTCGCTTCAGGAAGCTAGGTGGAAAGGCTGGCGGGACAGTGCAGGAGTGGCTAACCAAATGGAAAGGGCTGCCGCATAGTCACAGCCAGTGGCGAACCCGAGAGGACTTGGAAGGGCGAGGGGGCAGGCTAGAACCACTGCGAGTCTTCGAAGCTGAGGAGGAAAGGCTGAAGAAAGCTCCAGAGAAAAGGCGAAGGGAGACTCACAAGGGTCAGGAGGAGCAGCGGGCACAGTTGATGGCTATGAGACCTCCCACCCCAACAGTCCGCAGCAGTAGCCAAAGCCGGGCCTATCAGCCCCACCTCTCGAGAGTGCAGCACCCAGTCAGGATTTTGGTGTTGTTCTGCGGTACCGGTTCAGTGGAGCAGCAGTTCCAACGTCAGTTTAGGGACTGCGAGGTGGTAACAGTGGACATCCTACCCAAGTGGCAAGCCACGTGCACGGAGGACATCCTTCACTGGAACTACAAGCTCTACCCGCGGCATCATTTCGACGTCATCTGGGCCAGCCCCCCCTGCAAGGAGTACAGCAAGGCGAAGACACTAGGAGCTCCAGATCTGAAGCTGGCGGACAGGCGCGTGCGGCGTACCAGGGAGATCATTGAGTTTTACGATCCTGCGTATTTCTTCATAGAGAACCCAGCTGGCGACACGCTGCGAGGATTGTACACGCGCGCCGTAATGAAAGGTCTGCCAGAGCCACTGTTGACCACCTATTGTAAGTATGGCGCACCGTACATGAAGCCAACTCACATATGGACAAATGCGGCACCTTCAGTACCTTTGTTACAGTGCACCCACACGACTCCCTGCCCTGCGCGAGCAATGCTAGGAAGGCACGAGAACACGTCCCAAGGGGGCATCTCCTCGGCTAACACCCGCGGTATGGGTTCAGCCCAAGCGGTATATGCATTACCTCGTGCGTTGCTGTACCACCTGTTTTGCGAACTGAAGCTGAACGAGCGCATGAAGGAGGAGAGCGCACTCGCGGTAATGAACCTCATCTCGACGCTGACAGCGAGGACTGACATGTGCGAGTCTCAAGATACCGAGGCTGGACAGCCACGGGGCGCAATGGCCGCGGAAGACCCGTGATCTGGTAGTGCTGAGGTTGCCAAACCTGATGAGCGTTGGCAGCGTGAGACGGTGAAGCGCCTTGGCGAACCCGGATTGCGGAAGGGGACCCAGACCCAAGGACTGGGGGGCACGGACCCAAGAACCGTAAGGGGGACCCGGACCCGAGGACTGGGGGGCACGGACCCAAGAACCGTATGGGGGACCCGGACCCGAGGACTGGGGGGCACGGACCCGAGAACCGCGGGCTTAGCAGCCCGATCTTGTCGCAAAGTGCATGCTAACCTTCCCTGACTATGTACATAAGAGCACGCAGGACAGCCTAGCGAGGACGTAGGCGCGCCGCAAAGGGGGGGAAAGTTGTACTAGGGTGTATCGCGAGTCAGACGAGAGACAGTCGTGTCTGAATGACGAGTGACAGCACCAGTGACAGTCACCAGTATGACCGCGAGGTATACCGGAATATCCAAGTACACTAGATATCAGAAAGTCCCGTACTCGTGT
>LGRX02012763.1:0-31796 GCA_001247695.2 Cymbomonas tetramitiformis
GAAGAGCCCGACCAGGCAGACCCAGACAGACACGATGCCAAAGATCCCCGGGCACGCCCAGGAACTCCCGAAGGTCGGAGCGAAAAGGACCAGGCAGACCCTACGAAGCCCCCAGGCCACGGCGGAGAGGGAGGAGATCAGACCCAGGCCGAACCCTCCCGCACAGGCACTTCAGGGGGGAACAAGCCCCTGCCCGATCGCAAAGGTTAGCCTGGACGACGGCAGAGGCACGAAGTGGAAAGGGACCAAGGCGCAAATCATGATGCTGAGGACATGGGTCCTCGCTCAAGTAGCCAAAGGGGATGTCAGGACGGGAGAGCTGTTCCGGCATGCAGCCAAAATCGGATTCTCAAGAGATGCGGTTAGGCTGATGACCACGCACCTCATAAGCAGCGAACAGGCCGTATGGGCAACGCACCCCCCTGTCAACGACTACCGGAGCAGAAACAAGTGGTGGAGGATCGACACCATGGAGCTCTCGGTAGGCACTGGCCCAACGGCTGCCAATGATCCGGAAGTGCTCGAAGAAACGGAGGAGGAACCCCAGGCCGTTGAGGCGTCCGAGAGCACCACAATCCTGGCGGTTAGGACGCACTGGGGAAGCAGGGAATACCTGCTCGGGCCGATTCGCCCGCAAGGGGAGGCATGGGTTGAAGAGGACACCCTGCTGACAGGAGGAATTGCGGGGATGAACCCGAGCCAGGCCGAGCGAGAGACCGACATGTTCCACAACAAGGAGCGGGAAGATCAGCAGGCTCGGAGCCCTACAGAAAGAGAACCACTGTCAGGGACTCCCACGAGGCATGCCCACTACTGGCCGGGGGTCACCAAGCTCAACATCGACACCGAACCCTTTAACCCAGACTGGGACGCAGCACCCTCAGGCAAGTGCACGCTCACGACGGAGACAGGCAGGCACCACGTGTTCGCACACGACGAGCGGGGCAAGATGGTGGGTGCCCTCAAAGAGGAGGTACTCGACAGGCTCTACGACAGATATGTGGCCGCGACGGGCACGAACAGCGCAGATCAGACCCACACAAGGGCGGGGGAGGAGCGACGGCGGTCCTTCGAGGAGCGGGAGCCACAGCTGGGCACGGTCCACGGGTTCGCCACAGAAGTGGTCCTCCTGCTCAAAAGATATTCCTGCGAGGAGGAAGAGGAAGTCGAGAAAACTGCACTGCAGAATCACTGGACGCTCCCTCCGGAAATTATGCAGGCGCTCCAGGAGGCCTTCGGAATCCAGGCGGAGATATTCGCGTCGCCGCTCAACGTACACAGCCACACGGCGACATACTGCTCCAAGTTCGACAGGGACAAGATTTTTGGATCCAAAGGGTCTGCATGGGACACTCACTGGGGAGAGCTGGGCGCCTTCGAGTTCAATCCGGAGTACACAGCGGCAGACCTGGACAAAGCGCTTCAGGAGGCTCTGATGTCCACCATGGCGAAAACCCCGGTACTGGGGGTAGGAATTTACCCGGCCTGGACGAGAACACCAGCCAAGGCATACTGCAGGAGATATGGTGAAACTAGGATACATGAATTTGGGGTGATCCCAAGAAAAAGCTTTACGTTCCTTCCCCCAGACCACTGGGGAGGCACCACAGTATCAGGTGTCACGAAGAAGGACTACAGCAACTGGGGGATCCTAGTTGTTGCCAACGCAGAGGGATGGCAAAAATTCTGCCCGGACCCAGAAGGGGCAGCGGAACTCGTCGGGAAAGCCCTGCAGCGCAGTACGTACTGCACGGTCCGTAAATACCACACGCTTCGGAATCTCAGGCCGGCCAACCCGAGGGTCCACACCTCGGAGGCCGTGTCCGACATGGCAGCGGTTAAGAACGCGATGGAGAACGCTAGTCAATACGACATGATCTTCGACCCCCACCCGATGAGAAAATGGGAAATACCGAGCATGTCGCGCAGACAGGGATGGGGGAACGAAGGGGGCGAGGTCCCCAAGGAAGACCGCACCCCGGAGGCAGCGAGGGCCATGAGACAAACATGGCGCGACAGAGGACTCATCGAGGTCACGATCACGGAGTACCATGCGGCGAACACTGCATGGCCTCTGGACAAGATCAAAGAGGACTCGCGGGCCAGATGGCTAAAGGCCATGGAACGCACTCCCATGCTCTTCAGTAGACAAGACAGGGACAGGGGACACACGGAAGTGAGAGAGCGGTTCCCCACGTGTCCCATTAAGCACAAAGCCAGACTTTCCAGAACCCTAGGGAAAATCAACAAAGCCTGGGACGCGACCTCGTTCCTCTATACGGATGGGTCGCGACTGGACCCAGAGGAAGAAGGGGGGTTGCATAGAGTGGGGGCGGCCTACTGGGACCCCAGAGGGGATGAAAGCCCCAGAACCTGGAGAGGTACATGGTCGACGGGTGGACACCTCACCATCAACAGAGCGGAACTCCTGGCGATCCACGCGGCACTCAGAGCCAGGGAACGCACAACACCAAGCGAGATAGCAATCTGCACGGACAGCCTCTGCAGTATGTACCAAATTCTCAACATGCTGTCCAGACCCCACACGATGGAATGCCATAGACACAGGGATTTGCTTGAGGATATACTCTCCCTGGTCGAACAGCATAACAGCAAGGGAACAGAGGTCTCACTCAGGAAAGTCAAAAGCCACACGGGGGTGAAGGGCAACGACAAGGCAGATGAGGCGGCCAAACAGGCAGCAGAAAACATGGAGGGAACCACCCAAATTGAACCATGGGACAACAGGACCATGTACACGCTCACGGCCAATGCCCGAGATGGTGAATCGATGAGGCCCCTACAAGGGGAGGGGGCGGTGGAAAGGTATGTGGCAGAAAGGATTGCCCTAAAAGCGACACAGCACAAGTCGGTGAGGAAATGGCTACAACCCCCGAGCAGCCCATGGGAAGAATGGGGGACACCCGGCAGGGGAAATCGGGAAGGAGCTCTCTCGGTAGAGGGCTCTATAACGGCGAACCCCACGACCGGCGCCCCCGGGCCGGCCCAAGACCCCGACCGGGGCCAACAGGACGCGGAAATGGAGACACCAGGGGAGACTCTCCAGGAACTGATGCTCCTGGAGGAATTGCAGCACGCTCCCTGGAGCCAGGGCGGCCCGCCGATGCGACGGGAGCCGGGCGACCAGGAGCAGGTACACCCGCGGGATCAAGTGACCACTCAGGACGAGTGGGACCTACTCTGGGAATTCGATGAGGCGCGGGGGTCGCCTCTAGACATGGGCGAGGAGGAGGCCATGATCTCGCCAGACAGGGAGATGATGCAGGCGATAGAGGAGGCAGAATGTGCGGACCCAATAGACGGACTGTGCCGCTCGATGATGGGGATGGACCTGGGAGAGTCGGAACTCCAAAACCTGACGGACGTCCCACAACAAGCGATTGACGCCTACCAGGAGACAGCCCCAGCAAGAAGAAGAAAGAGGAACAGGGACCGGGAGGCCACGCACCGGGGAAACGGAGACAGGGCCGCCACAAGCCACGCCGACGCTGCCGCGGTCGAGACACACATGGGAAGAAGAGTGGAGGAGCCCCCGCGGGAAATTCTCCAAGACAAGTCGATACCAGGAATATCCAATCACTTCTGGAAGGTCACTCCACCGACATTCAGGTCCCTGATCCTAAGATGCCGGTTTGGGGTCCTCATGACGGCTGCCAGAAAGCACCTCATATGGCCGGGCAAATACCCGGACCCGGACTGCGCCCTCTGCGGGAAAAGGGACACCCCGGCACACAGGCTGGCGGGATGCAAAGACGAGACCAGCATGAACATGGCCACAGCCAGGCACAACGAAGTGGCAAGGACCCTTTACGAAGCAATCAGGAAGGGTCGAACGGGTGCCAGTCCGATCTGGATCGCGCACCACGCTGGACTCGACGGGACTAACAGATGCACGCGCCCGATACCAGACTTCATACTCAAAAGGGGTCAGTGCCGTAGGGACGGAAGGGACCACCCGGGGGCGAAGGACCCCCCAGACGACATACCACACTTCGTGGATATTGTCATGATCAAGGGTGCAGAGGACGTCAGGGACGCCCCCCCAGGCAGGCCGGAGAACACCCGCAAGGAGGATGTGGGGGAAATCCACCTCATAGAGGTGGCCTTCACGTGGGACACGCGCTGGTATGCGTCCCTTCACGACAAGCTCAACAAGTATGAGCCCCTTATGGAGCTACTCAGATCCAAAGGCTATAAAGTATTCTTTCACCCGATGGTTTTCGGAACCACGGGGTCAGTATATGAACACAACGCAAGGGCTCTCACGCAACACCTCGGCTTCAACAAGAAGGAAGCGGAGGCCCTCCTCAAGAAAATCAGTAGCATCGCGGTGGAATGGGCTGCCAAGATGTTGATTTCACACAGCAGGTCGGAGAAGGAGAAGGCTCTAAAAAACAGTAAGAAGCCGCCTTGATTGTGCATGTGACTAGGGGCAGGCGTAACAGCTGTGCACCTTCAAATATCACGCTTCCAGTAGGAAGAGTCACATTTTTTCTTTTTTTTCTTTTTTCTTTTTTCTTTTTGGTCAAAGCTGCCACCCCCGGAGGCGCGGCTGCACGCCACTCTCAAGATGTCCGACCTCGTCCTAGCCTGGGAAGTGCTGGAAGCCTTCGTTGGGAAGGAAGCGTGGGATGCGAGGCCGGAGGCAGAGAAGGAAGAGCTTGCCCGCATCACGTGGAGAGATGGTCAGAGAGTAGTAGATCCTCCGCGTGTCCCTGCACGCGTGGGACCGCTGACATTCGATGGGTCCGCAGACACACAGCGGACGGACACCTGTCTTCTCTACCAGCGGATGGGTGTGCATTGCCCCGGACTGCGCAGTCTGGTCTTTGGAATCCTGAAGGCGTGCAGGGCCTCAAACCTAGCAACGGTTAAGGATCGTGCGATCCCCACCAGGAACGTGGGGCACTTATTCCATTCATCTGGTGGTGCGGTGAAGGTGAATAACAAGTTGGCAGCCGTACTTGCCGACCGAGGCAGGTTGACCATGGAGTTTGCGCTGGGCGTGGCTGTGAAGCTCACGCACAACTTCAACGGCGAGTTCCCGAACTTCAGTGGGCGGGAAGATGCAAAAAAGGGGGGTCCCAAACGCAGTTTGCTGGTCCGCTGTGACTGCTCACAGCAGGATGGGGGTGACGAACCACGCCCCGCGGTGTGGGATGGACGCTGGGAAGCGCGACCGACGGCCGCTTGCCAAAATGCTGAGGGGTCGCGATTGGCGCAGCCCGTGTGTACTCCCTGCATGGATCCCGATCGCACTGGCGCAGATGACGCAGCGACAGCTACCAGCCCCACTGGTACCGCAGAGGCGCAGCCGCGGGTGGGGCCCTCTCCCCAGACGCCAACGGCTACTGCGGACTCGGCCGCTGCGGAACCCATGGACACCCAGGCCGACCCCAACGCAGCGACACCTGCCAGCCCAGGTGTGTGCACCCTCGCTCAGTCTGCTGACGCTGTGCAGTTCAGACACCCTAGGTGTATTGCGCTTGAAATGAGGGGTACGTGGGTGGTGGGATCGCACTGGCGCAGATGACGCAGCGACAGCTACCAGCCCCACTGGTACCGCAGAGGCGCAGCCGCGGGTGGGGCCCTCTCCCCAGACGCCAACGGCTACTGCGGACTCGGCCGCTGCGGAACCCATGGACACCCAGGCCGACCCCAACGCAGCGACACCTGCCAGCCCAGGTGTGTGCACCCTCGCTCAGTCTGCTGACGCTGTGCAGTTCAGACACCCTAGGTGTATTGCGCTTGAAATGAGGGGTACGTGGGTGGTGGGATCGCTCTGGCGCAGATGACGCAGCGACAGCTACCAGCCCCACTGGTACCGCAGAGGCGCAGCCGCGGGTGGGGCCCTCTCACCAGACGCCAACGGCTACTGCGGACTCGGCCGCTGCGGAACCCATGGACACCCAGGCCGACCCCAACGCGGTGACACCTACCAGCCCAGGTGTGGTGAGAATGGCTGAGGCAAGGGCGGTTGCCCCGACTGGTGTTCAGCGAGGACGGTTCTACGACGCCGACAACCATCATCTGCTCACCAGGGACGACAGAGGACATATCATCGACAGCGCCTTTGACTGCAGCTTCGGATCCGTTACTGAGCCAGGCGCGTGTCAGCCAGCACACCGGAGGCAGCTGGTGAACGTGCAGGCAGCTCCTACAGACCGTTTAGTGATTATGGCGGATGTGCAGGCGTACCTGCGGACTGCGGGGCTACGAGCCGTAGACGTGGTAGGCGACGGCAACTGTTGGCTCCACTGCGTTGGCTGGCACCTGCCACAAGCGGAGGGTGCTAAGGTACTAGCGGAGGGTGGTAAAGTGCGTGTCCAAAACTGTCGGCAAGCCATACAAGCGTTCTACGAGATGCATCCGGAGTATTACAACTTTGACATGGCGGAAACCCGGGGCCAGCAAAATGCAAATGGAGATATGCATTATGTCTCCCTGTCCAAAATCCTAGCGCAGAAACAGCAGTATGACGAACCCCAGTTCTGGCACATCATCGCCAACATGACGGGCCGCGTCATACAGATGTACATCAGCTGGCCGTTGGTTGACCTGAATTGGCCGCTTGCCTCGGCTCCAACTCCAGAGGATTTCCCGAACAACGCGCCCTTCGCCATGGAGTTCATCTGCCCCCACGAGGGTGTGGTGTTGACTAGCCGCGAACCTCTACGGCTGTGGAAGCTGTTGGAGCATCCCTATTGCGCGGGGCATTACATGCGCATCCTGCCGGATAATGAATAGCGTGTTAGTAGGCGCATCAGGGGAAAGGGCGTGGCGCAGCCCCCTAGCAGTAACATTCAAACTTATTTTAATGCAGATTGCAAACAGCCCCATAGATACACTGCGATAAGAATGCACGCTAAGGGGTAGGCCGCACGCTATAGTACAGGTTGCTCAGGAGACCGCACGCAGTATCCATTTGTGCGCGAAGTCCGTGGAAGCTGGGAGTACGAATCCTGTGGTGTATTTCCTGCTTGCTGGAGGCTGCTCCGCTCCGCGCCGAATCAGGCGCGTGGCGCGTGCGGCGCTCTCCCCGGCGCCGTGTTATAGGCTGCTTCATCTGCGGTTGCGAATCAGCGGCCACAGGGTGAGCAGCGGCGCTGCGAGTGGTGGGTGGGCAGGGATGGGCGAGGGTGCGTGTATTTCCTGCCTGCTTCACCGCCTACCCAGTTGACAGTTGCAGGTACCAAGAGGGCATGCTTGCTTGTATCACATACGCTTGCGTAACGTTTGTCATGCGCATGTGCAGGGGGGACAGGCACGAAGACGAAGCGACCCCGTCTGGCCGACTGTGATACCCATGACGGCGGCTAAACGGCCAGCTCCGGTGGGGCTCCTGGAACAGTTCAACGACCTGGCGCCGAAGATACACGCCGGTATATGCCTTAAGTCGGGCATGCACGCTTCACCCGGCGGGGAAGGGTGGCTTCAGGGGAACTTCGACATTCTCCTTGAGAACGTGTTTAACAAGTGCGCGGCTTTCCAGCTGCTGGCTCCTCTGAGCCAGGAGCACACGGTGGCCAAGGGCAAATGCAGCCAGTGGATCAAGCAGAAGATGCGCAACAACAACAAGAAATTTCAAACGCAGTGTGTGTCCCCTGCGACCTGCCGGCAGGATGTCCTCGGCGAGGCAGAACTATGCACCGCTTGTGCGCCAAAGGTAACGGCGAACATCACGGCCATGCTGCAGTTCGACAGGTTCATCGCCGGCAATCCGCAGTGTACGGGACTCAGGGTGACCACGCCCGAGGAATCCAACGTCCTCCGTGCGAGATTCCCTGGGCCGTGGCAGCAGGCTGTTGATGCCGTAGCAGGGGGTCCCCCGGGTGCATTTCACCCTGCGGTTGCGAATCAGCAGCCGCATACAGTGGCAGCTGCTGCTTGCGGCAGGGTGGCGACGCATGCACCGCAGGTAGCGGCGGATCCTGCTGGCGCCGGGGTGGCGGTGCATGCACCCCCGGGTGGAGTTCGCACTGCGGGTACGATGCAGGCACCGCAGGTAGCGGCGGATCCTGCTGACGGCGGGGTGGCGGCGCATGCACCCCCGGGTGGAGTTCGCACTGCGGGTACGATCCAGCCACCGCAGGTAGCGGCGGATCCTGCTGGCGGCGGGGTGGCGGCGCATGCACCCCCGGGTGGAGTTCGCACTGCGGGTACGATCCAGCCACCGCAGGTAGCGGCGGATCCTGCTGGCGGCGGGGTGGCGGCGCATGCACCCCCGGGTGGAGTTCGCACTGCGGGTACGATGCATGCACCGCAGGTAGCGGCGGATCCTGCTGGCGCCGGGGTGGCGGCGCATGCACCCCCGGGTGGAGTTCGCACTGCGGGTACGATTCAGCCACCGCAGGTAGCAGCGGACGTGCAGGACAATTTTCTTGCGGACATCGGAGTCTGGGTGAAGTACTTGTCTGAGTGCCCGTGGGTGACGTACGACCCTGCAGCACGTATATTCAGCGATGATACCAACCACATGACACAGTCGCAACTTCCCGAGAGCCACGCGATATGGGTCGGCGAAGTATGTGACGCGCTGAACCTCCTGCGCCCGTTCTTGACGATGGTTCCGGTCCCCCCTGCGCAACGACGTCGACCCCAGGGCGCACATACCACCCAGCCCCGCACCCAGGAGTCGCGCCCAGCCCAGGCGCCGGAGCAGCCAACACACCTCAAGATAAATCAGGCCGCAGCACCGGCCCCGGGGGCATTGCCCACACCGGAGGAGGCAGTGAGCCCATTACCCACTATCATGACAGAGGCGGCGTTCAGGTCCTCCCTGGACGAGCAGTCCGAGGAGGATGAGGAGGTGGTGGCTCCCCAGCAGGCTCAGGAGGTCAGGAGGAGTCCGAGGACCAGTGTAACGTCGCCGCCATCCCTGGAAAAACAACGAGCCGGTAACATAGCCAGGAATATCGCTATGATGAGGGGTGTGATGGAGGCTAAGGGCGCTCTGTTCACCGTTGGTGACACAACACCGGAGGCAGCGTTGGCCTTGCTGCAAACCGTCACGGACGAGCGCCTTAAGGACCACCTCACCGCGCTGAAGGGAACGGGCAAAAAAGTGAGTCTGACGATGAAAGGGAGCTTGTTTACCCTTCAGCAACCAGCGACATTTGCGGGTTACGCAGCGCTTAGCAAGAAGTCCTTGGACGCGCTCAACACGCCACTAACAAATGAACTCAGGCGGCGTGTGAACAGCAACCCGGAGCTGCGAGCTCTCGTGCCAGTCGCCACGCCAAAGAGCACTGCAGCTGAACCCCGGAAATCCAAACGTAACGAGGGACCGCCGGCTGCCGGCAGCAACAAGCGCAAGAAGCAGGCCTGCCCGGCTGATGCTCGGCAGGTTACTGTGTCAGGAGCAACAATGGCCGAGCTCCTGCCAATTTCGCGGAAGGGCGCGTTTCATCGCGCCGTCAGTGGCGGTGTAGAGTGGTTGGTGGCTGCTGACAAAGCGGAGAAGCTCACGCAGTCCGCTGTCAAAATACTGTCGGGCCGTATGAAGACACAGCTCTGGGAGACGACCACGTACGGCGAGGAGTACTCAGTGGAGCATGCCTCCGGGACGTGGAGTGGAGCAATCGGCAAGACTGTCCATCGCATAACGGTGGAGGAGTGGTCTGAGGTGCACGATTACTACTGCACGGCGGTGGCCAGTGACAATGGCGCCAACCTGCAAGTCAAGTTGCCCGCGGTGCTCCTCGACTTCGCCATTTTTCATGCGGAGTTCGACGCGCACGCATTCAACTCGGCGATCATCCCGAAATTCGGCGAGTGCCGGGTCCCGGATGTGCACATCTGCGAGAAGGGACTGCTTTGGAGGACATCGACCGGGGAAGAAATGTGCATGTCCAACCTGCCGAAGTTGCTCAGCATGCGCGACACGGTCCCGCCGGGTTTACAAGTGGACGGAAATGCGGAGCCACGACCAGCCGGTGAGTGGGGCACGCCTCCCGCAGGCAGCTCGCATGCATGGGTTGTGACATGCCGATGCCTGCAATGAGCAACATGAGGATGAATGTCGAATCTTGCGCCGTGTGCACGCAGGTGTATCTGGTGACGCGTAGCTTGGATTGCAACGCTGGCGATACCCCAAGCTGCTGGCTGACCAGCAGTGTTCCTGAACCAGAAGCTTGAAAGCAGGCGCATACGACTTGTACCGCAGGGGAAACGCGCAAGCGTGCAAGCCTCTGGCATGAAAGCTTAGGATGTCAACCACGAACACCAGCTTCCGATTAATGCAGATTGTAGGCTCTGCGATGTGAAAGAGCGTATGTAGCTAGAACAGACAATTTTGAACTGTATTGTATCTTTGTAATAAATCAGTTTGTGTTCTCCGACGGAAACACGCGGTCACTAAGCACGCGTCACGCTGCACACGCCATGCACCGAGCGACCGCCGCGTATCGATCGGGCGCTCACGCGAGGAGCAACGATGCATCTAACGAGGTGTCTGCCTTCATGATGCAGGTGCTGTCGGTGCCCCCCCCCTCCCCCTCAACGGATGTGCTGCGTGCAGGTCGGTGACACGGAAGGGGTGATTTGCGGCAGGTATGCGCGGTGATGGGTGAACTGGATGACGCCGTCATCCTGCGCAAACTGCAAAGCCTGGATATTGGGCAAAGGGTCAAAGTGTCACGGTTTGGTGTGGACATCGGATGGATCCCAAGGAAGGCCGGCGGCCGCCTCACGAAGACGCAAAAGGACGCAAAGCTCCGTCAGCTTGGTCAGCTTGCTGACAGATTGACAACTCTCGGGTGCATGATCGATAAGAGGATGCGGATAACAAGCTTCCGGGGACCGCCTGTGGGCCCCAGAGAGCTAGCAGGTGAGGGGGCGAGCCCGGTGGACGGCGCGCGGGGGAAACGGCGAGCCGGGGGGGAAGCCGTCACGTGCCAAACAGCGCAGCTCCCAACCGCGTGGGATAACCGGCACGTGACCGACGCCCGGCTACTGGAGTTGGCGCAACGCGCTTACCGTGACATCAAGCGCCCAAGCATTCGCTCCCTCTTCACCCCCGACGACTTGTGCACGCTGGGCATACCTGATCAGGTAGGGCGCGCCGGAAAGGAGCACAAGGGACGGATTGACGTGCTCATAGGCCACATGCAATCTCTGGGAGTTCAGTTTGATCAAAGGCACCGTGTCATTGGCTCATTGCCATCTCCGCTGGCCACCAGATGGAGGCGGCCCCAGTGTTTGCGGAAACAGCGGATGATGATTCTCAGCAGGCGAGGATACCCAACAAGAGAATGCGGTATACCCTGGTGGGAGGAGCCGGCGCAGATGGGAATGATACGAACCACGACCTGGCGGACGCACAGGCCGTGGGATATATGGGATTGAGTCTTTGCGAGGAAGGGGGGTCGTCAGATGCCCCCACCCCAGCCGAAAATGCATACTGGGAGGAGGTGTTGGATTTGCCGGACATCCCGGAAGAAGACATCGTGGAGGAGACGGACGAAGGTGGTGATGCGGAGGCGGACCTCCTCTCCATCCCGGACTTTCTTTACGATGTACGCCCTGCTCGGACAGGACGTGGAAACATCATGTAGTGCGTATTGTAGTATGTACGTCATGCAACATGCGCAGGGGCATGCAGCGCACGCAGAATATGCACAGAAACTAAGCCAGGAGGGGACGGCCACTCGCAGGAACTAGCTGCAAAGGCGGGCATGGAAATCGAGGTGGAAGAGGCGGCCGCCTTGCTGCTGGCTCATCACGCAGAGGTGACGGTGTACGCGCCGGTGCCGGCGAAAGAGGTGACGGTGGACCCTCCGGAGGCAGGGAAAGCGGTGACGGTAGACGCGCCGGAGCCAGCGAAAGTGGAGACATTGGACGCGCCAGAGTCGGCCGAACTCAGTCCCAAAAAGATGGATCCGCTTCTAACGCATGGGCTGGCGAGCCCCCACGGAGTGACGCTGCAGGAAGCTGTGTGGTATTTGCTGGACATGAAACGGCGGCAGCAGTGGACAGACGCGCACTTCAACACGTTCATGAAAATCTTGAAGATGCTGCTGGGTGGAGCAAACACCAATTTACCGGGGTCGCTCTGGCACATGCTACGCCTGATTGGTGCCGAGACCGTGTGGGACTACGCAGTGCATGTGTGTCCGAAGTATCACAGAACGTTTCCAGCAGAGACCAAGAAACCAGCGCAGGAGAAATGCGGGGTTCCCATCGCGTGGGATGCGGCGGGAGTGCCGGTCGGGTGGTGCGAGGAGGAGAGATACAGTGTGACACGTACGGCGCGGGGTGAGGTGTACCGCCCGCAGGAGTACTATTTCTACTTCCCGGTGAAACGGCTAGTCAGACGCTGGATGCGCAATGCGAAGTTTGCAAAGATGCGTGCTGATACGCAGGCGAGAGCGCCTACAAACGCATGCGTCATGACCAGCCCGCACGTGGCGCGGATCAACGAGCACAGCACGGTTGGGGGCCGGCTGCTGCAGGAAACAGAAAGCACGGATCCCATGAAACCTGGAATGGTTCGGGCTGGAATGGCTGTGGAATACGGTGAGGATGACGCACGGGCGAAGAAGCACGACAAACAGTGAGTCCAGCCGACACCCAGCACTCCTACTACAACCAAGCCCCCCCCCTCCCCTTGATGTATGTTGAATGAAATGGCTGACCTGAACAGCGCTATGGTGCAAACGATGCGTTGCACGTGAGGGTGGGGACACACCACCGGGCGTAATGGTGGGAATGTGGCGCGCACGGTGCAGGGGATGGTCCACGAGGTTCGGAGCGATGCGGAGCGCGGACCTGCACCCTCGGGTACACGCCGCCACAATCTGCAACTCGAACCGTTGCGATGTGCCTTGTTACTAGAATAAGGCTAACCAGTGTAACGCATGCAGGTGGTCCCCTGCTGCTGGTCTGCTTCTGCAGTGTAGGCGTATGCAAGGTGCACTGCGTCCCGCCTTGCGTGCCGTAGGTTGTACACCTGCTAGCGTGTCTGGCTGTGAAGGCTTCCCGGTGATTGAGGAAGGGAGGACTGACGGTGCATCCATGCGGGTGTTCGCAGGATCGGGTTAGGATGGAATTTACCGGGCTCGTAATTGTGGTTCCGGGCCCTAGGCAGCACTGGAAGAACAATGACGTGATCCAAGAGCGCCTCGTGAAGGAGCTCAAGGAGTTACGCGACGGGCACGCTGACGACAAAGGCACGCCGTTCCGAGTATACGATGGTTACTTTGGCAAGTGGCATGATAAGTTCAGTGTGTTTCTGGTGCTGTGCTACTGTGACACCGTTGCGCGGAACGATCTGGGAAGGTTCGCTCCGGTGGCTGCCAGACGCAACGATTACCTGAGCCTGTGGGAGGGCACCCCCGGACCAACTGGTGGGATGTATTGCCTAGGCTATGCCAAGCCTATCGCACAAAGCTATTTACCGGACGGGGAGACGGTTCATGCCTGGGACCCGTCGGTGCTATTAACCCAGGAGGATCACGAGGAACTAGTCAAGCTAACCCAGGAGGGCGCTGATCCCATGCGGACCGGGCGCTACGGTAAGGGTCCCCTGGAGGCCCTGGAATATTTCACCGCCATGTCGGCATACGTGCTGCCTTTCATGCACTGTATGACCTTCGGTGTCGTGAAGAGTACTGTGAAGATGTTCCGCCACAAGGTGCCCAACTGCGATGACACGTGCTACTTCAACGCCGCGCAGCTACAGCAGCTACAGAAGAACGGCAAAGGGCTGTGTGCCCCGCACGCCATGCACCGTGAGTACCAGGACGTGGTGCAATATGCAGGTAGGTGTGCTGGCAGGCATGATTGCAGGAAAGCTGTTCTTCCCATGCATGCGAGATCTACGTGAATTGTGTGCATAGGCCCGCCCGTTGTATGGGTTGACCATTGATTGAATGAACGGTGCATGCATGCTGATGTCGCCCGAAACGCTTGGTTTGTTTGCAGGGAACTACACTATGGAGGACTGGCTCAACTTCATTTTGATATTCAGCCCGCTGGTATTCATGGACGTCCTGTGGAGTCTCAACCGAGAGTTGGACAGGGCTTGGTGGAAGCTGAGGGAGGCTGTGATATATTTCATCCGGCAGGTGTGCGCCGGCACAATCGAAGACCGCGCAGAGGCTCGCGCACAAGCGGAGCTGCGTATGAGGGAGTTCGCAGTCATTATTGAGAACGAGTGCCCTATGAACATGCTGACGCTGAATCTACGCCTAGCCGTGGTACACTTGTGCAAGCAAGAGGAGAAGGTAGGCGTTGTCAGCTCCAACATCGAGCCATGGGTGGAGCGCCTGTTGGGGGAGGCGAAGGGGGTGGTGCCGGAGCCGGTGGGGGGGAAGGCCATCGATTCATGCATCGGTAACGCCTACTTGCTGAAAGACCGTGTAGATGACATGGCCCACTTGTACCCCGGGATCCGGTTCCTTCCAGACTATGTCGCGCACTCGGTGAAAGAGGACGGCCCGGGTTTCCGCGATGACCCGGGGCTCGCGTGTCACTTCATGGATGTCGGTCATCACATCATCCGCGGTGGCGTGGCCGTATCCGCGCTAAGCGCCGATGCGGAAGGAAGGCTGCTGCCGGGCCTGGCGGCTTCCTTGCGTGCCATGCACGGTGAGCGATACGAGCTAGAACGGGACGCCTTGGACGTCCCATGTTTCCCACGAATGCGGCACGGCGACGAGGACTTCACGTCCACGATGTACACCAGGGCAGTAACCAGAATCTCCTACAACGTAGCCTTAGCATCCTCTGAAGCCGATGCATTTGAATACGGCCGCGTGGAAGCTTACTATCTGATCTGGGACCCGGCCACACATTGCGTTGTGTGCCGTCTAGCCATGGTGACGGCATACCCGACTATCAAAAACGCGCGCATGAACAGCCGTGCCGTCTTTGTCTTGAACGAGGATGCCAAACATACCCTGCTGATGCCGGCGTCACGCCTTGAGACCAAGTGTATCTGCCACCGTCCTCCGGGATTTAAAATCCCCCTCCACGTCATCTACCTTTGGCCAGGAATGAAATCTGCACGATGCTCAAGACCTTAGCAACGGCAAGCTAGAAACCAGCAGCATGCGTCCTTCCTTCCTCTCTCCTTATTGCTTCTAGTGTGACCTTACTTGCAAAGCCCAGGACGGGGCTGGGACTTGCAAAGCCACATACTTACCTACCTAGCATATCTGGTAACAGTTATGTAACATTCCATGCCTGATTGCCACGTGCACTAATCTTGCACACGTGTCCGTATCACAGTGCATCCTGCCTGTCACGTGTCCAACCGTGGTCATACCGTGGCAAATTTACCGGTCATATGTGGTAATTTTACCATTGGGGGTCAATTTACCGGTCATATGTGGTAATTTTACCATTGGGGGCCAATTTACCGGTCATAGGGGGGTACCATGGTAAATTATATAAAGCAATGGTAAACAATAATATATAATTACCGCGCTATAAGTAAATGTGGTAAAATCGTGGTAACAAAAACGCCCACTGACCAATAGGAAATTACCCACGGGATTTATATCGCCACTATTAGTATAATGGTGGTAAAACACCAATTTACCACATTTTACCACCAGTTTACCACATTTTACCACCAGTTTACCGCGTTTATTTCTCAGTGTGGAGGCTGGCTGACGCTCGAATCGCGTTTCCTATTCGTTAGTAATTTCGGTAAGAGGCTGACGCTGGCAGGGGTCAGAAAAAATACGAAAAAAGCTAGGCTGGCTCCAAATTCCTGTTTCCTTAAAGGTGAGGTATTACTGTAGGGAACTTCAGCAAGACAATGAGCTGATGCACCGGGACGAGCAAGTCAGAAAGCACATAGCGGCTAAACTGGCTGCAGCATCAGTTCAGGTCGCGGTTTCCCCCCCAGACTTCCCGGAGCGCAGTGTAGTCCAGAAAGCAGTCGCCATCGGCCTGCTAGCTGACGCGTGTACTTACTGCCTCCCGGACTGTGACTCCGACGCGGAAACGTCAGTCACCCGCCTGGACTGCATAATGCAGGACGGCGATATCAGTCCGAGCTGGTGTGAGTCCCTGGCAGCGGTGTCCTCGATGGGAGCGCGCCCGAGGAGTTTCGACAGGCACAGTCGCACACCGACGTTGTTGCTGTTTTGGGCCTGGATTGCGGGCGTCAGAGTCAAGGTGTTGGTGGATTCGGGAGCGTCCACCAATATTATCGCAAAGAGTACACTGCAGAAGCTCACCGGCATCAAGCCGGTGCGCCACGAGCAAGCCATGCGGGTTCGAGTGGCTGACGGCACCACGTATGATGCTAATTCCTGCATCAGGCCCAAGCTCCTTGCTGAGACGTCAAAGGGGTCATACGGCCAGCAGGTTGAGCTTCGGGTAATGCCCCTCGACCTCAAGGTGGATGTCATCCTGGGAGGTCCTTGGCTGGCAAACCTTTCCCCGGCTACACTGGATTATAAGAATTGGGGTTCGGTCCGGTTCACCAAGGGCAGGGAAGAGGTCGTCATCACCGGCTGTTCGCCGGGGTCCCCGGACCCCAGTCGGTCCAAGGACACGGCAATGGCACTGGTGCAGGGAGTCATTTTGAGCCAACGTCGAGCTCGTCGGGACCTGCGGACCCTCCGAAACAGAGAGGAGCAAGCTTTCGTTGTCTACCTCGGACCCGATGGGACTTTTGGCGCGTTGGCCTGCAACAAGGGGGGGGAGACTCCGACGAAGATTCCCCCAACGATGTTGTAGCAGGCATAGCGTCAGAACCCTCCTCCGGGTCCGAGGATAGTGAAGTCAGCGTGCGTCCCAGCGCAACGGCGCCGGACGGAGCAGAGGAGTCTGAGGGGCCGGGAGGGTTGGTCTCGGACAGCTCCGAGTCCGGCTACAGTGACGTGGAAGGGGCGTGTCATTTGCGGAGAGTAGGGGCGGTGGTCGAGGATATTAGGCCACAGGGATTTGCGAGTACGGTCGACGATGCCTATTCTACGAAAGGTGGGTTTACACACCGTAAGGACCCCTTACGGTGGGTTACCCAACCCTAAGTAAACCGATTATTTCAGCCCCTAAACCGACCCCCTGGTTATGTTCATGGTGGCAGGATGACTTTAGACACTCCCAAGAGGCATCCGCGAAGAATTATATCGGATGTATCCGGGTTTGTTAACCTGAAAACCCAAACCCAAACCGGCAAACCAATTATCGCATATAAATCGTGTCATATAGCGTAAAAAACCGTCGTACCACCCTCACTTCGCGTGAGATTTTGAGGGTCAAGATGGCCTCGAATGAAAATTTTGACAAGACACTGCAGAAAGAGCAGCTCGAGAACTTGACAACATGGGTCTCCAAATTTCCAAAGGGCCATCGAGGAAGGCCACATATCTACCAATATACAAAATTATGTGGCAACCCACCGTAAGCATATATGATCGGAACCCGCTACACCCCCCCACTTCGCGAGCGCATTACACACATAGGGCACATCGCATTCATCCATAGTATGTTCCTCAGCTTTCATTCAACTCATAAACTGTCTGAAAATCGATAGGTTTGACACCATAGACCTCATAACGCCACCACTAGAGGCCGCCGAAAATTCCTCTTACGGCGGGTAACCCACCGTAAGATTAGTAGAATAGGCAACGAGGCCGGGGATCATCCTGACCCTCTCAGCGTTTTCGCTAGCAAGCAGGAGGCGAACGGAGCATTTGCGTTGCTTCCGCCAGCGGTGCGTAGACAGGCGATAGAGGATCACGCGGCCGGGAAGCCACCCACCTGGCACACTCAGGCAGCCGCGGCGCTCCAGCAGGGCCGGGGTCTGGTCGCGGAGCGACGACCCCGAGCACGGCGTAAGCGAGTGCGTTGGCGTGACCAGGTCGCAGCAGTCGGTCAGCCTGGTGCTGAAAGTGGCCCCTCCGCCGGGCAGCCGCCGGGACCAAAAGTCCCCACCGTCCCGAGCCCTCAGAGTCAGAAGTCGCGAGCCTCGGCACCAGGCGTGCCGCCAGACACTACCCCGCCGCCAGCTCCGCAGACCACAGACCCGCCGGTACCGGCCGTCCCGCCAGGCACTACCCCGCCGCCAGCCCCACAGACCGCTCAGGCCTCCCCGGAACCGCCGGAGGACGAGATAGACGAGACGGTGTCGCCGGAAATCTGGCAGCAGCTTAGGGACCTGGAAAAGGAGTTCGCAGATGTCATTTGCACAGAGCTGCCAGAATCAGTCCAGTCAAGGGAATTCAAGTCCGGCATCCGGCTCAGGCCAGATTGGAGTGGGAACGCCTTGCACCGGCGAGGGTACAAGTTGTCGCAGGAGGAGTTGCGGCAACTCCGGCAACAGCTAGATGAACTCTTAGCCAAAGGGTACATACGACCCTCGGCCTCTCCGTGGGGCTGCCCCGTGCTGATGGTCCCCAAGCCGAGTAATCCCAAAGAGTTGCGTCTAGTCATGACTACAGGCAGATCAATGAAATCACAGTCAAGGATAAGTACCCCCTCCCAGATGTCCAGAGTCTCTTAGATGACCTACAAGGGGCTACCGTCTTCTCTACGATGGATGCCCTTTGGGGATTTTGGCAGGTTCCTATGAAAGCAGAGGACGTGGAGAAAACCGCAATGACTACGCACTTTGGAGCGTACGAGTGGTTGGTCATGCCCATGGGATTGTCAAACTCCCCAAGTACCTGGCAAAGGATGATGCAACAGTACCTCGGGCACCTACCCTTTTGCAGAGTATTTGTAGATGACATCATGATTTTCTCAGCTGAGGTTCCGGGTAAGAGCGCCCATGAGGTACACCTCGACCACCTCCGCCAGGTCTAGGAGGCGTGTCGAAAGAATTCCGTCTACCTTAAAAGGTCGAAAGTCAAACTGTGCAAGCGATCAGTCCGGTTCCTAGGGCATGTATGTGGTGGATCGGGATGGATGCCGCCCACAGCAGGATAACGTTGCGTCGGTACGCGATTGGCCAGACCTAGAAACTGTCACACACGTGCGACAGTTCCTGGGCATGTGTGGCTTCTACCGAAGGTACATCCAGAACTTCGCAGATATCGCGTACCCGTTGACCCGCCTCACCAAATCCGGCGTGGACTGGACCTGGGGCGAGAATGAAAAGGCAGCATTTAAACAGCTAAAAACTGCTTTGATCTCCTCCCCAGCCTTGGCCCTACCCGATCAAAAGGGCGCAGCAGACGGTTCCAGACCCTTCTTCGTACAGACAGATGCCAGTGGAGTAGCACTAGGGGGTGTACTCATGCAGGATCAGGGACGAGGCTTGCAGCCCTTGGCCTTTGAAAGCCGGCAGTTTTCCAGCGCAGAGCAGAACTATCACGCTGGGGAACGGGAGCTTCGTGCCATCCATCATTGTACCACGGTCACCTGGAGACATTATCTGATTTTTACATCATTTAAGCTCATGGGAGACCACAAACCCCTCCAGTGGCTCTTCGCCCCAGCTAGGGAGCTCAGCCGACGTCAGGCTCGCTGGTACGAGGACTTGGTAGAGGTAGGAGTCCATCAGATGGAGCACGTGCCAGGGCGCTGTTTGGTAGTACCGGATGCGCAGTCCCGGCGACCAGACTATCAGGAAATGTCAGCCAGAGAAGGTTTGAAGGAAAAAGGGATTGTGGATCGCGCCACGGATGGGCCCAGAGACTCCGCACCGAAAGGCAAGGGGTCCGAAGAGGACGAGGATCCTACCTCTGTCCTCGGGGCAGTGGACCGCGCCGCAGATGGACCCGAGTACTCTGAGCCGAAAGGCAAGAGATGTGAGGAGGACGAGGATCCCACATCTGTCTTAGGCGCCACCTTCGAGTATAGTGATTCCGAGGACGAGTCCTTCCCTCCCACCAGTCCGGCACCGGTCATTGGTGAGCTCACCCATCTGAATGGGCTCGCGTGGGTAGAGACGCCGGCCCTCTGGCTGGACGCAGCTGCCACCCTAGCAGTAGGCGAGAAGTCCTTGAGGGATGCCGAATCGCTAGCAGTCATGACCAGAGCAGACCGAGCTAGGGAACAGGCCACAGCAGAAGTCCAGAGTCATCCGGAGAGAGGAGCACCGGGGACCGACGAGTTCCCCCATCCTGAGACCCAGAGTCATCCGAAGGCAGCCGGAAAGGTACCTGAGCCCGTTAAGCCCCCAGAAGCGCAGAAGGTATGTAGCTCCCACTACGACCAGGTCGTAGATCGCCAGGACTGGAAGCTGATCAGGGAGCGCTTTGAGGAGATAGCGGCCCAGTACGGGATGTTTGACGTTGACGCGTGTTGCGACTCCATGGGCGTTAACCGGCAGGTTGACACCTATTGGACCGACTGCTTGAAGGAAAAGTGGCGCGGGAAACACGTTTGGTGTAACCCCCCTTACACGAAGGATTCGGACTTGATAGAAAGAATTCTTCGGCATTTCCTTGCTGAGTGGCGCGCCGATCCAGAAAACACCTCGGCGATGTTCCTTCTGCCAGACTATGACGCTCCCTGGAGGCGGTTGATTAACCCCAAGTATGGGCTTCATCCGGTCAAGGTCTTTGACACGAAGGACGAAAAAGGTCGTCCCAACCACCTCTTCGAGTCTCCTGATGGAGGTCGGCCCCCGCTGCGCTGACCGGTCCTTCTGGTGTGGGCCCCAGCAGCCAGCAGGGCAAAGCCCCGAGCGCCACCTGCGCGAAAGGACAGTGAAGCAGAACCCGACGAGCCTTTAGTCACTACAGGGGTTGCAGCAAAGGCCAGGGCAGCGTCAGGACCACTGAAGGCTGATGAGCTCGTCCGCGCCTTGCAAGCGGAATACGAACGCAGCCCGTACCTCAGCTCGTTGAAGGAAGAACTGATCGCAGCCCCACATCAGAGGACAGACACATTTCGCATGGTAGACGACATGATATGGCGAGTGGCAGAAGGGCGGTATCAGCTAGTGCTAGCTCAGGATTCCCCCCTCAGAGAGCTGGTGATGCGCGAAGCACACGAGTCCCCAGCAGCAGGGCACACAGGAAGGGATAAGACACTGGACAGGGTATCCCGTCGTTTTTGGTGGCCACGCATGAGCAAGGATGTCACCGACTGGTGCAAATCCTGCGTCGTGTGCCAACAGACCCGGCCACGCAACGGGTATCCAGACGGTCAGCTTAACCCCCTGCAAGTCCCAGTAAGACTGTGGCAAGTGGTTAGTATCGACTTCGTCACTGGGCTGCCTCGCACAGAGCGAGGGTACGACGCGTTTGCTACCTTGCTTCACGGACAAACTGACCAAGATGGTGCACGTAGTCCCCATGCTTTACGCTGACAGCTCAGCTGCACAGATCGCGCGCATGTATTTCGACCAAGTGTGGCGTTTGCACGGCGCTCCCATGAAGATCGTCTGTGATCGGAATCCCGCTTCAGGGATGAGATGCACCTCGAGCTACATCGGTTGATGGGAGTCCAGGTTGCCTCTACCACGCCGTACCACCCACAAGGTGAGGCAGGCAGAGCACACAAACCACACGGTCGAACGCATGTTGCGCGCGTATGTCGACGCCAACCAGCACGATTGGGATTTGTGGTGTACCCCGGTCGAGTACGCCATTAATGACTCTCGTTCCGCCGTCACGGGCTTCACCCCTTTTGAACTGACGTACGGTCACGCTCCGGCCTCTCAGCTGGACTTCTTCGTGGAGGCAGCACTTGCATCACGGAGAGGCCGAGCTAAGGGGGGGAGGGGCGCAGCAGTAAAAAAGGGTACAGCCCACGAGACAGCCCGCCAATTTGTTCGCCAGTTGCAGCTCGCTAGTAAAAAGCTGCTCTTAGCTCAGCAGCAGCAAATCGCCCAGTACGACGCGCGTCACAAGTCCAGGAGTTACGCAGTAGGTGATGAGGTTTGGGTGGACGCCACGTACCTCACCCAGCCGGGCGACCGCGGGTTGCACAAGAAATTGCTTAAGAAGCGCCTCGGGCCCCTTCGGGTGCTGGAAGTCTTTCACAGCGACTCACAGGTAGATGGCCCTTCCCGCGAGTGATAGAGGCGCACCGTCGGCCTATAGGTTGCAGACGCCTAAGCAGTGGAAAGTGCACGATGTGTTTACCGTGGACCGGCTTTCGCCGGTAGAGTCGAGCAGCCGCTTTGTTGAGAGAGCTAAGGAGATTCCCCCTCCTCCGTTGGACGTCAGCGGGCGCAAGGAAACCCACGTCGAGAGGGTGGAGCGTTCGCGCACGCGCCAGCGTCAGGGTAGGAGGTGGACGGAGTACCTGGTCAAGTGGACAGGAATGCCCCGCAGTGAGAACGAGTGGAAGACCCGAGAGGATCTGGAGTGGGACGGAGCCGGCAGGCCCGGCGTTCCCAACCGGGCGTTGTTGGAGTTTGAGAGGATCGAGGCTAAGAGAGTGGAGCGAGAGAAGCTTAGGGTCCGTAAGAGGCGCGACGAGTCCGCAGGAGCGGTATGGACCACGCTCTCGGAGGAGCTCAAGGTAGACGGAGCAATGCCATGGGTGCCAGAGGAGAGGTTTGATGAGGAAGTAGGAACTTTCGCGAGAGTATCTGCTCAGAGCACCCTGCCGCCAGTCAACGGAGCCGCAGCACTTGAGAAGGAGCCAGTCGGCCAGTCTAAGATTCTCGTATTGTTTTGTGGGACCGGGTCAGTCGAGAGGCAGTTCACTAAGCAATTTCCCAACAGCGAAGTAGTTGCCGTAGACATTCAGCCCAAGTGGGGCCCCACACATTGCGAGGATATCATGCGATGGGACTACCGACAGTTCAGACCAGGACACTTCGACGTAGTCTGGGCTAGCCCACCTTGTACAGAGTACAGCCAGGCGAAGACGGTAGGCATCCGAGATTTGCGCGCTGCGGACAGGCGAGTTCGTAGGACATTGGAGATCATCCGGTACTTGAGGCCCGAAGCATACTTCATTGAGAACCCGAAGGGAAGAGAGCCCCACGGTTTGCACACGCGTCGATGCATGAGAAATCTACCAGCTCCGCACCTCGTCACGTACTGTAAATACGGGACCGCATACAGGAAGCCCACGCACATCTGGACCAACGTTCCGTTGCGCACACCCTTGCGAGTGTGCGATTCCGACACGCCTTGCGAGTTCTTCCGGCAGAACGGTAGGCACGAGAAGGTAGCGCAAGGAGGGCGCGCGATGAGAGCCGGAGGTGTGTTTGCGAAGGGCATGGGAGCGCGAGAGAATTTGTATGGGATTCCGTCGGCACTGTTAAAACAGCTTTTCCACAACCTGACCCTACATGAAGAGGTGCATGCGTTCCTGTCTGAACTGCTTGTCAGGGAGGATCTGAGCGAGATGAGCGTTTCAGTCCAGTCAGCTGTTGTTGAGAGTGACCCGCCCGAGTTTGAGCCGGAACCGATAGCGTTAGCGGGAGTACGAGCTGAAGTGACGATCATACCTGAGGGCGGATGGGAATCTGACGCGAGTGGTCTTAGCGATTGAGAGCGTTGGGGAGCGTCGGGAAGAGCGGTGGCTCCAGCCTTGGCGAGACCAGGCGGCAGGTGAGAACCTGGGTAATCCATCCGAGAGAGCAGTGGCTCTAGCCTCGGCACAGCCAGGCAACAGGTGGAAATCTGTATAATCCATTGGAGCAGTGGCTCTAAGCCTCGGTATGACCAGGCGGCAGGTGAGAACCTGGATAATCTATCCAACCGAGCAGTGGCTCTAGCCTCGGTGCGACCAGGCAACAGGTGGAAATCTGTATAATCCATTTCACGAGAGCATTGGCTCCGGACCTGGCACGACCGGGCAGCAGTTGGAGATCTGGGTAAAAGCTCTAAGCACTCCGAGGAGGCGGTGAAGGTTTAAAACCTTTCCTCCGGGCCGGCATCCCGAGAACTGTCAGGTAATTGGCAAACCTATTGTCATCCCCTGTAAGTGTACCGTGTTGGAAGGTTTAAAACCTTGAGCGTGGTGATGGATGTGAGACCTCGAGCCTTGGGGGAGCCTGGTAGTGCAGATGGCAGACCGGTGAGAGGCCGACCCTTGTGCTTAAGAGGTTGATCTCCTTATTGCGGTGTGTCTTGGGAAGTGTAATGTCATCCCAGACAACAGGCGGCTGAGACCTGTATAATCATCCTGAGCAACAGTAGAAGATCTGTATAAAAACTTTACTGGTCCGACGTGGTCAGCGTGGACGTGACCTTCCCTAAGGGGGGGGGAGTTGTGCTAGGAGGCAAGCACAAGAGCAAGAAAAACGGCTAAGTATAAAACGCAAGAGTACTCAGTACGGAGTACAGTAGGACCGATCAGAATGATGTTGATGTGAGGTGCCTAGCCTGTTGTACGGAGTACTCAGTACAGTAGAGTTATGGAAAGAGTTCATGCGCCTTGCATAAGAACTCTAAGTGTAACCAGTTTCGGAGATGAGAACTGAACTGAGAATTGTAACATAAAAAGTAAGAGCCGTAACTGCTGTATATTGTGTATTGAAAGCATACACTTGAAAGCACAAGCATAACTATAAAGATTTGCGAAACCGAAGTCTTGTAGTTGACCAAACGTAATCATACCTCGTGCGGTCGTTTAATAAGTGTAGAATAGTATAAGTCCGAAACCGTAAAGAAGAGAAGAGCAAGAGTGGAGACTCCTACACTAATATGCTGCTATTTTATTGGCCCTATGTTTAGGAAACCCTAGGTATTGTGCTTTGCTATTGGCTAGAAGTTCACGAAAACCTAATATGCTGCTATTTTATTGGTTCAATGTTTAGGAAACCCTAGGCACTGTGCTTTGCTATTGGCTAGATGTGTAGGGAAACCTAATATGCAGCTATGTTATTGGCCCAATGTTTAGGAAACCCTATGCACTGTGCTTTGCTATTGGCTAGATGTTTAGGAAAACCTAATACGCAGCTATGTTATTGGTCCATTGTTTAGGAAACCGTAGGCACTATGCTTTTCTATTGGCTAGATGTGTAGGGAAACCTAATATATATGCTGCTATTTTATTGGTCCAATGTTGGGGAAACCCTAGGCACAGTGTATTACAACTGGCTAGATGTTTAGGGAAGCCATTGGTCCATAAATACAGTATGAGAAAGTCCTACACAGGTCCACGCCGCATACAAGTATTAGGCTATTGTTCAGCAGTTCAGCCATGGTTCAGCCAATCAATGCTCTCTAGCTGGGTCAGGCGATGCTGGAAGCCGATGCACGACACGCGTGCCGCGCTTGGTAAAGTGAATCGGGTGGTCTCATTAGTAACAGCCCGTGCGTACTTGATGAAATAGGTGCATGACGTGGCAGTGTGTAGAGTGATGTACGTATGCTATCGCAAGGCGTGTGTAAAAATTGCTACTGAATGCCGCTAATGAAATCCTCAACATTTAACACCACTGCACAACGAGTAAGGAGATCCCAATGCCCCTCTACAATCTGCTCAAGTTTGTCCGGCGCGACATTATTCAGTGTGGGGTATGCCACGCACGCGTCTTCCACAATTATTATGCAGTATCCCAGTTGCTGCGCCGCAAGGGCGGTGTGCAGCACGCACTGGGAAACGTACGCGCCCATGATGACTATGACTGTTGGTGCCGGTTGCTGGGGTGTCACTGCTTCCAGCAGATTCCTATACGGGCTCGAAGCGAGCTCGGAAATGTTATCTACATGAAAGGCATTCATATTGCTACTCAGGAAAGCGTGGTCCCTTTCCACGGTGCCTGAAATTGGCCCAAGGGTTTCGAGAAATTTATCAATCCCTGGAGGTGCTCCCACGGCATCATCGGACCGAGTGAGGAACCCCTCACCGCCATCGAAAAAGGAGTCGGCTCCGGACGACTGGGTTTGCCATGGCCGATACCACTTGGTCCAATTGATACTGATTGATTTGGCGCGACAGTCAGCTAACACCCGCCGGGCCTGCATTCGGTGGGTGGCAGTGAAATCGGCGGCATGCGACTCCTGAGCATCCAGAAAAAGCACTGACAGGGAACTGGGCTGGAGTATACCACCACCTGCCTTCAGCGCGGTTTCGATTCCTAACATCGTATACCCGGCGTGCACGCGCGGAGGCGGTGCACGCATGTCGAGTCTGGGAGCGCTGCCTGCTGAGAGGTCGCTGCTGGCTGCGGCATACACCGTTCCACGATGCATGCATACCATCACCGAGAGCACTGGATAGAGCCAGACCCGCACAGGGGGCGTCAAGATCCATGCGTAGAAGTGGTGGGGAGCGCTTTTGACATTCATCCGTCCGTCCGTCCGAATGACCTGAACCTGTAACACGGATGTGAGGTCTTCGGAAGGAAAAGCATGTACAGCCATCCTCCATGCATTCTGTTCGCGGGGGCGGGCTTGGTTGAAGGCCATTGCCGATTCTGGGGAAGGACGGGTCGCTGGATGGTGTTTCCGCCACAATGTTTCCAACTGGCAGACATTGCACACGGTAAATAGATCTAGGACACTCACGCCGTCCGGAATGCCTTCACAAACAAACGCGATGTCAGGGTTATGACCGATGACATATGTGTCATACATGTCATACGTGTCATACCTGTCATACATGTCATACCATGTCATGTCATGTCATATATTATTATGACAGTCGGTCATGTCATATATTATTATGACAGTCGACAGTATGGTCGATCACGACTGTACAGGTCGAGTCGCGTCATACATTTATGACAGTCGTCAGTACGGTCGACGATGACTGTACATGTCGCCAGATGATTATGTCATATCATCAGGCATCCCTGTCATCGAGAGTTCGTATGATTGAACTCGAAGATGGCAAAGCAAAGATACATCTTGGAAACAAACCAAGAACCATCTTGGCTTTCAGCATGCGCGGAACTCGCATGCGCAGCATGAACGAACTAGTCGTTACTACCATGCTGGTCGTTCAACCTACGTCTCGGGTTCACAACCCAATGGCGGTACCATCTAAGATGATGGGTGACGTAGGTATAAAAGTGAGGAAGCGTTGTGCTTCGGCAGATCCTCTTACAGAGACTGCACTCACAAACCCGCTCATCCGTTCACCTGCATTGCTGTCCAACTTTGCAGTGTTTCATTGTATATTGATAATATATTCACGGCGCTTGTATCTACAGCCGTATCAGTGGTATTCTGAAAGTCGTCAAGGCACGATACTCGAGAACCCAAGTGGGTGCAGTGATAGACATAGCATATTTAATATTGTTCGCAGGTTTGCAGGAGGGCGCACATACGACAGCGTTCGCATAAATTGAATATCTGCAGCCCGAATAATATACGTTCGCATATCGACAACACAGAAATTGCGCGAGAAGATTTTCCGCAGCGTACTCGCAGAAACAGCTGATCGCACATATACGCGATAAGGTGTGCATATGGCATATATCGGCGCAGCAATGAAATGTACTCGCATAAATGGTTCGCGGATATATGCATGTTCGCAGATGCGATAAATCATCGGCAAAATCGTTTCCGCGCGGAAAATCATCAGCGCAGTATCGCAATTTTCATGATTGCGCTGAATTGCTTTTTGTACGGCTTCATATATGTTGATGCGCGATGGTCGCATACTGCGCGATGGTCACATATTTTGCAGAAGTTGATCGCAGCATGCGCGCGCTTGCAAGAATCACGTTCGAAAATTGTCTAGAATAATATATGACATAGTGGTCATTGACAGAATTTTGATTTGTACACATGTCAGCGCTCGTATCATATGCTGATGAATGGCGACGACAATTCATACTTTTCATCAGCAGCGCGCTCGCATTTGTATACAACGTACATCAGCGATTTTTGCAAATCATCTACGCACTGTTTACAATCACTGCGTGCAATGATTTATGGCCTGTCAGCATAATATATACCTTTCATGATTTCATAAAATGCGAGGAATGCTCGATTTTAGCACGTACAGTTTTAATGTGTCTACATGCAGTGAGAAGCACACATGTGTACGCGCGATAAAATCATATGTAGAATGATTGTATATATGCAGGAATGCTAAGAGCACATGATCGCTATGCTGTGGATACATACTGCTGTGAATGCCTTATTATCATACTGCAGCAGATTCCAATATTCTGATGACCACACAAATACTTTTGATCATCAGCATTATACTTATCAGCAGCACAATGATCTGTGCACAATATGTGTGTGCAGATTAGCACACACACACATACACTCATTTCACTTACAGCAATCATCAATACACAGTGCATATACTTCTATATCATGCACACATCTTATGCTGAATGATTGCAATGTTGTGAATGGTACATACTTTATTATACTGTACAGCTTGATCACGATAACAGCTGTAGTACATAGAGCATAAGCATATTGCAGTGAATGCTAGTCTATATTCGAATCCATGTTGCAAAGGGTGCCTGACAGTAATATCAACACCATAATTAGTTTGTCGTGCCCTGGTGGAGCCGAGATGCTCTCCAGGTAACATGTACATTCTATGGTGGATTACTTGAAGGAATGCTCACCTGAGCTTCATGTAAAATCTATCAGTAACTCATTCGTAATGAGATTATCATGGAATTACAACAATCCCTAAACTATATATATCATGTTAGATGTAATCAGTACGTGGTATGCTGACAATCTGCATGATAGGTTGTTAGGATATTGTGATATCCATAAAGATCTTGCAAAGTGTGTGCAAGTAAACACACACACACATTAGTACTAATCAGCACAATACACTGCACAAACACTAGCATTCATTATACATGTTGACAATACACTGACTCCAAGTGTAATGATCAAGTATTGTATTAATACATAATACATAGATACCATCCAGCAAACACATGTGCGTGCTGGATGTCAGTGATGGCGATAGTAATGGTAACAGGATAAAACAACATGCTGTAGGGCTGGATGGAGAATATCTCCAGACCCGAAGGCAGTATCAGTGTTCAATATGCAGCTGGTAACTGCTGAACACTGTCCATGCCATTTTACTATCGCTGGAGCAACATCAATATCTACATTGCATTCTGACAGTTGATACAGATGATCACTTCACATGCATGTACCAACTCAGATCAGCAACCATACATGAATTGACAAAAGGTGGTTGTGGACGTACACACACACAAACATTGTGTTGTGTAAAAACTGCTTAGATTACATCTAGCAGTGTCCAGATGTATTTGAACACAGAGATATCACTTGATATACTCGTTGTATACATCCAAATATATCTTAGGATCTGACACAACTGTGAATTCATTTACAGTTGATTTATCTTAAATATCACAAGAGAGTGCATTTGCCTCCATGAGTTTCAATCAGAAAAACCCACATTACATGTTCACTATACATGTTGATTTTTTGAAATATTCACTGTTGTGCCATGAAAAATATCATGTGCAAAAGTGAAGAATGTTGCAATATTTCTGTAGCTTGCAACACACACACACTGAGATATGATATATATATTATCCGAAACATGGCTGAAAAAGGCTGTAAAATCGGTGAAAAATGCTGGCGATAAATTTCAAAACTGAAATTTCGACCTCATTTTATTTCAAATAATATTTTAATACCTATTGAGGTATGTGAAAATCACAACAACCATGGTCATATCTCGTGTAACACCCTAGATATTAGGTGTGTAATATATAGGGGTGAACATATTGGCTGTAACGAAAAATCGGTCAAAATACAATACGTGTAATCTTTTGCAAATTCGGGATTGATTTTTTTTTGCTATAATGGATATTTATCTATCAAATAACAATCCCTGAAAGACATAACACGTGTAACACCCTGTAACACCCTAATATTTGAATGTGTGTGTCAGGGGTGTAACGTACCCTCTGCGGAAAATCACTTAACATTCACTTAGGTATTGAATGCAGTTTTGCTTAAAAATCTTTGCAAAAACGTTATACTGCTTATTTTTTACCTGTATTAGGGTTACTGATATCAAGTAACACCCTAAACATTGTATTGAGTAACAGGGCCACTGTAACCACATATGCCCTAAAATGCCAGTTTTATTTCGAAAAACTTCGTTTTTTGGCATTATTATATCATGCTAAATCATCACAGACATGATAATACTGTGGGCAACAACCCAAAAACTGCAGGGCTACAACCCAAGGACTGTAGGGCTGCAACCCTAAAACTGTATGAGCTGCTTTCTATAAGGACTGCAAGCTATAAATATAAGCTATAAGGTATATAAACAACTGACTGCCTATGTATTCACACTTCCTCAAGGGGGGAAGAAGGTGGATAAAATTCATACATATCCATTTCATATTCCGATCTGGTGATTTCTGATAGATTGCTTTTGATAAAATCACTGCATCCATAAATAACGTTGAAATCTGTACAACGTTAAATCCACTATCACTAATAAAGTGTAAACTTGGATGGGAAACTATATCCCAATGACTATAAGTTGACTCTTGCTCAGCATTTACATTCTCGAGTAAGTTTGGAATGCTGAACTATATACATAACATATAACCTGATACCATGCTTAATTGCATTTCCTGGATCAGAAGATGATAGTTATATAATATATATATATATGTATATATCCCACCAGATATACTTTGGCACTATAGCTGTATATAAGAGTGGGAAGGACAAGTGCATCGCTGTAAGACTGGTTGATGTAGTCCCAGTGCTGAAGGCAGAATTTGGCACCTGAATAACAGCTGATAACTGTTGGTGACCATCATGCAAGACCTTCCAAGCGTAACTCCTTTGATCCTAAGATGCAAGTGAATTGTTCATAAATGTTGACATCACATAAAAGCATTCTGATAAAAACCCTATATATTCATATGAGATGTCGTCACTACAATGACATGCGGGTTTTTGGATCGTCGAAATAAGTATAACTCCGATGAATTCATTAGTACAGAATAAGCTGTTGAGATTATTCTCCGGCTGGATTGCAATCATTCACAATCCCTGTACATTCCGGTGACAAAATATTGCACTGGACTGATCACCACATTGGTATAATCTGTGATATATAAGTCACCAGAGAAAGCATTGCAATCAGCACAATGTTGTCTAGACTCACAAAGATGAGTAACATATATTATTAGATGTAATAAACAGAGGCACAATGTGACCTACGCTAAAATCGCGTATGCTCGGGCACTGTATTGTGACCTGCGCTAAGATCGTGTATGCATGGACACAACATGACTCGTGCCAATGACGTGGACATATTTTTTGCCACGACATCACATCTGAAATCAATGAATCACTCAGAGAGAAGGTGTTGACATCAGTATACCACCATTATATATATAGTCATGAGGATTTTAAAGAAGACATAGTCTCTCCGATATTGACAAACATGGTACATATATATATATATCCATGCTCTCTGATCATATTGACATCCCACAGCATACGATAATGGTAATAGCAAACCACTTCGCTGCTGGAGGGTAGTGTTGTATTTTATACAGCACATGCATGGGCACTATATGACCCACGCTGATGACGTGAATTCGGGCTGCATCCCAAGAACTGCAATGCACCTTCGGTGCAATAAGGGGCTGCATCCCGAGAACTGCTATCCAGCTTCATAGTAAGCTATCACGTCATCACATAGAGGTCGGACCTCTGTTGTATTTAAACGGCGCTTGACAACCGCCTAGCAATACACTTCCTTGAGGGGGGAAGATGATAAGCTAAAAATACAACTAAAACCAAATAAATAATAAAGACAAATAATAAAATAAAACAATTAAGTTGCATCATCGTTTTTGCTTTGGTAAGCCTGACTATATACAGTCAAACCATGCAGAACTCCATGAAGTTGACACATATAAGTATCAAACATTTCTAAGGTCATCAGCCATGACATACATATGAGCTTGATTTTGAAGACCTAGACATTGTATACATCTGGTCTAG
>LGRX02012764.1:0-13114 GCA_001247695.2 Cymbomonas tetramitiformis
TGAGTACCTCGCACGCCCTTAGACCTCAAGGGAATCACTCCACAGCGGCCCATCTGCTCACCCACCCACCACACTGAGGACCCCCTGCGGACCTCTATGACTAACCCCCGAAATTCCTGCAAAAGTTTTGCAGGCTCTTCTCGCCCCCCTTAGCCCCCCGGCGTGCAAATTACCCCAAGGTACCTACTTGACCCCTGTGCACCGAAATATGGCCATTGGGCCTGCGCTACAGCTCGCACAATGCAGCTGAATCACTACCCCTGGGCTTCCCTCCAGAATTGGAGGGCAAACCGTCATAGAGATATCGGGGGCCAGTCACCTTTTAATTTCAAGGGGTCTACGGCCACCCCAGGGCCCAAGGGGGGTCGACTGGACCTCCACGGGGCTTAGTAGATAAGTTATGATGATTTCCTACCGGGGATGCCGATTTTGAAGTTGGGTCGATATCTCTATGACGGTCGAGTTTTTCCCGAAAATCGATACCGTTTTTGACTTAGTCGCGTAGACCTCCCACGAGTGCGAGCCACGGGCTGTCACCCCACTATTCTGCCACCACTCTACCCCCACCCCTCCGGGTAATTTTGGGGATGTCCTGTGGTGCATTTGAGTACCTCGCACGCCCTTAGACCTCAAGGGAATCACTCCAGAGCGGCCCATCTGCTCACCCACCCACCACACTGAGGACCCCCTCTGGACCTCTATGACTAACCCCCGAAATTCCTGCAAAGTTTTGCAGGCTCTTCTCGCCCCCCTTAGCCCCCCGGCGTGCAAATTACCCCAAGGTACCTACTTGACCCCTGTGCCCCGAAATATGGCCATTGGGCCTACGCTACAGCTCGCACAATGCAGCTGAATCACTACCCCTGGGCTTCCCTCCAGAATTGGAGGGCAAACCGTCATAGAGATAGAGTTGATCCTGATCACCTCGACCTGACCAGTCGCAGTGACCTCCTGACGTGAGACTAATGAGAAGTTCATGGTTTATGGTTTAGTGGCTACTTTGAAAACCATGGTTTTGGCCCGACTGTCATCACTGCGTTCACGGACACGATGGGCAGATCGTTCGATCCCACGCTCCTGTGCATTTTTTTGATCGTGTACCCAATAAGTAGCCTCCAAACCGTGGTTTCGCGAAACCATGGTTTTGGAAAGGAATATTGTGTACACGTCCGCGACAGCCTGTCTGCCGACGTGTCCCATCACGTGAGACAATTCTGAACCGTGGTTTCGCGAAACCACGGTTTGGGGGAACGTCAGCCATCGTCATCCAGATGCAGAATGTGAAAATCGAATTTACGAAATCTGAAGATCGACTCGAACGCCCCGAGATGTCGAAAATTCTGAAACTCTTCCAGTCGGGCTTCAGATATCAATTCGACATTTGCTGACATCGTGATGACATGGTATCGCGAAACCACAGTTTCCAAACCGTGGTTTCGCGAAACCATGGTTTGGGGGAACGTGACACGCGATCAGCATATCCCCCGCCACCCAGGCGCCACCAGGCGGAATATTCGGGGGGATATCGCGAAACCACGGTTTACAAAGTAGCCACTAAACCATGAATTTCTCATAAGTATGTAAGTAAATAAGGTAATTTGGCCAGGTTCCAAATCATAACGAGGAGCAGAGGTATTCCGCAATAGGCTTGTAGACCCTCAATTGTTTATATCCCCAATATTTCAGAACATTTATAGATTCGACTGTACAGTCACAGCGTGTAGCGACGAGCACTGTATCTCACGTCCGACCTCTGTCGCCGGTGCATCTACAAATTTGACAAGCCCTTTAGCGTCGTTGAGATAAAAACTGTAAAACGAATTCCAATGGTCGATAAGTTTGAGGAGCAAAAGTTAACGAGAGAGAAAAAAGAGCGCGAGCGCGAGCGGAGCAGGGGCGAAGCCCTCGCGACGCGAAGCGCGAGCAGCGAATTCGGAATTGGAATTCGAACAAAGAAAATTCTTGAATAAAATTTTTATTCGAATAACACCCGTCCCCACCCCCCTTCTCCAGCCGCCGTTCGCCTCCGTTGAATTCGCATCTACTCCCGTCCCCCCATCGAACCTCCCCCCGCCCTCTCAACCCCCCACACAATCAACATCCCCCTTTCACGGGGGACTAGATATACCGTACTGCCCCCTGTATGACATTCCTCGATGCATGTGACATATGACTGCATTATTATTCGGCTCGAGACCGCGAGTCATAGCGACAGAGACCGCGAGTCACAGCGATAGTGACTGCGAGCCACGTGTTAGAGTACTCGAGCATCACTGTAGCCGTACTCGTACAGCCTTACACAGCGCACGTAGCATAAGCTACTTAGACTCTCAGACTCTCATATGTTATATCTTTACAGACATATTATCACCGTTTGAGCCTCATATTTTTGCGTACAGCGATAGTATTAAAACACGGATATACAGAATATTCTACCCTGTATGTGTTTCAAACTATCTATTAGGTTATGTTTTACCACGACGTACCGCTGCAATTTCTGATGGCACTACAAATTTCAAACTAGCCGCCAAACGCGCATCGAACTGGCAGTCAGCAAAATTGCTTGAAAATTACCTCTTGCGGTTGCACTAACTCTCCGCAGGTCGGGCCGGCTTGAATTTTAACTTGCCCCAACCTTTTATGAGTGGGAATTCACCTAGAATTGCCCTCTCGGCTTTTATTTCAACTTCAATGCCAAAACGCGTCCGTTAATTATCGCATGCTCTGCCGGAATTTAGGGGACGCCTTGGATTTCGGCTTCATTACGAGCATTTACCGCGGAAGCGCTGGCAATTTTTTTTAAATTAACAAATCTTAGCGAAAATCTACACCTCAACCCCTACGAGAACGACTTGCGCAACATCGTCACCTACACCGCCACCAACGGTCTGGAAGGTCTACCATGTCCTCGTTCACGCCAACTACAACTCCGGGATCCCAACCACCAACCCAAGAGCGTCAACAACATGCTCAACGACGTTTATTTACTTCACGTCAACCTCTTAAGCCATCTCCAACAAATGAAGAAACCTCCATCACGATCAACGCCCTTCTTCAAGACGTCCATGCCATCACCGCCAACGTGGCTAGCTGAGCTCGCCACCACCGTCACCTCACTTGGATCAGCATTTCAGCGTTCATCTGCTCAGTCCGACGAGATCCACGAGAATTACGTCACGAAGGAGGAACTCAACGACGTCAACCAACTCAACGAGACCATCATCAACGACTTAATCAAAGTCCGCGACGAGTGCGTCAACGCCACCTCACTGGCTCGCACTGTTGCGAGTAGAACTACTTCATCTTCGACGCCATCTTCAGTCGTAATTACTTCGGACAAGATGTTCGACACCACCAAGGAATTGGAAACTATTCCAGAGGTAACGCCATTGTAACATCGAGATGGGCGAGAACTTCCTCCAACCAAGATCAAGCACATCATGGACGACAACACCCGCGCCTACAACACCCGCTCCACTACCCCTGACGTCACTCCGCTCCTGAAGCAGTTGAAGACCGCCTACTATGCCCTCACGGATATTCACGAGCGTCAACAACAACGAGAACTCCAATTGAACTTCCTCACCGCGGGCGGCGACATTGTGTTCAAGAGGTTCTGTGCCGCCCTGACCCGTGTCCTCACCGCCACTCGACCTGGCCACGCCCCAGCACTACTCAATCTTCAACGCCGACTGAAGGACGAGCCCTACGACGGTATCTCCAACGGCCTTCTAGCTCAACTTCTACTTGCGGCCACTTGTGGCAACACACAAATTGTGTTGTCACAAATTGTGAAGGACTCCCCCCAGGCTCAGGTGGACGGCAGACTGCTTCTGCTGCACGTGCACTGCCGCCTGATCACCTACCCCCCCTCCACGGACAACTCCTACCTCACCAAGGCCAAAGCACTCCGAATCTCTGAGTCCGAGGACCCCGCCGTGAAGCTGAACACCTTCACCACCCTCATTGGCAACCACAGGCAGCTCCACCCCGCCTTCTCTGGACAGCAGGAGCAGGAGGTCCTCATCGAGATCTTACGGGCCTCCCAGGACACGGCCGAGCACCTCTTCAGCATCCCCCTGTACTTCGAGGTCATCCGCACCTACGAGGAGGACAACCGCGTGACCGCCTCTGGCTACCCCGGTGGTCTTCAGAAGTTCATTGAGGCCATCGGGAAGGTATGGTACACCCAGGGCTCTGCCCACCATTCCCAGCTCCCTGGCTCTTCATCCCGCCCCCGAGCTGCCTCCATGACGGGGGAAGTCCGTGAGGGGGGGCGGGGCTCGGCTGACACATCCAAGCCGAAGGAGAAGCACCCTAATGGGAAGGGCGGCAAGGGGGGCAAGGGTGGCAAGGGTACGCACCCTCGGGCTACCACACCACCTCCATCCAGGCCCCGCTCACCACTACGGGGCGGCACCAGAGCCGACTTCCTGGAGCACGAGAGGGCCCTGTACAAAGCGGCCAAGCTCAAGCACACCGGCTCCACCAACAAGGACTCCACCCCCTCTGGCACCTGGAATGGCCTGAAGTTCACCCCCTCCGACCCCAATGACAAGTCCATCGGCCACCCCTGCCGCTCCTGCAAGTTCAAGCACGGCAAGACCGTCACCCACTCCCTCGGCAGGTTCGGCTGTCCCTGCACACTGGCTGAGAAGGCCGACATGTGGGTAAAAGCCGGCCCCCCTCCATCCGTGAACCATGTCTCTGCCCCCCGTCCCTCCACACCCGCACCCCCACTGCCACCCCCACCACCCCACCTTCACCCCCCACTCCCCTCAGGCAGCGGTGCATCGGCGGCTGCATCCAAGCGGCCGGCGACCCTTCAGCGAGGAGGTTGCACGGCTTCAGAGGCGACCACCCCCTCCGCCACCCCCTCCCACCGCTGAGCTGCACCATCCAGCTAAGGCAGTCAGCTTCCAGGCAGACCAGGAGGATGATGAGACTGAGTGGCCCGCCCTCACCAGTAAGCCCTGGATCCCTCAGTTCTCCGGCCCGTCACCTCACCCACCTCCCTCGGCTTCGGTCAACCACTTCTCCCCCAATCCCTTCAGCTCTCTCTCCCCCTCCGCCTCTCCACCCGACACCCAGTTCTCCTTCCCCCAGCTGGAGCCCCCCGCCCTCTTTGCCTTCAGGTACTTTGACACCGTCACGGCTACTGACTTGAGGGAGGACCCGGACCACGAGGACCCGGCTTGGGAGAAGACAAAGCGGCAGAGGAAGCGGGACAAGGAGAAGCAGAAGAAGGCCAGGCAGCAGCAGCAGAAGCTTGATCGGCAGCACCAGGTAGCTCAGTCACTGGTTTCGGCCAACAGCACCGCCACCGCCCCAGTCCAGACAGACATCACCGTGGACTGCAACACCCAGTGCCCTGTGCCCTACAGTACCTGACTGACCTCCTGACCGGCAGCACCTCAGTGGCCTCCACCATCTCCGAGGACACTCTGGACACTGCCACCACCCCTCCCACCTCCACCACTCCCCTCCCACCACCATCATCACCTCCCGACTGCCGCCAGCCTGAGCCTCGGGCCACTCTTCTGGTATCCCCCCAGCCACCACAATTGCACCTGACACTGCATACATCCATACTGCAGTGCCTGGGATGGGGATGCATTGGGAGGGCACGCATACAGACCCGGTTCACACTGCTGCCGTACACACCGCCGCACCACAGCCTGGCTGTGACAATCCCTCGGTCACACGCACCCTAGTAGCCATTGCCATGCACTGGTTCTCCTTCACGGTTGCTGTGCTCCTCACACTTTTGCACATAACACTGACATACACATTCCATATATCACCTCGGCCGGCTACCACCTTCTCACAGCCGGCCTCTGCCAGTGCTTCGGCATCGGCCAATGCCACCACACAGCCAGCCTCCGGTGGTGCCACGGCACCGGCTACTGCCTCACCTCAGCCGACCTCCGGTGATGGTGCCACGGCACCGGCCACTGCCTCCACACAGTCAGCCTCCGATGGTGCCACGGCACCGGCTACTGCCTCACCTCAGCCGACCCCCGGTGGTGCCACGGCACCGGCCACTGCCTCACCTCAGCCGACCTCCAGTGGCCTTGCCGCACCAGCTACTGCCTTTCCACAGGCGGCCTCCGCCAGTGCTACGGCACCGGCCAACCACACGCCACATTTGCCCTCCGGTGATGTCACCGCAGCTCCCACCACACTCTGTGAGCCAGCAGCTGCCTCCACACCGCCCCTGGGACACAGTGCCGATGAGCCCCTTGTGGGCACGCCCATCGATCACACCGTCTATACTGACGGTGCAACCGCCGCTGACACCCCTACATCTCTCATCACAGCTCTCGAGGCCGACACTACAGTGGCCTCCGAGCAACCGCCTACACTCGGTGCCCCTGACAGCTCCCCAGCCCCCTTGGATTATACACCATACCCCGGGCTTGAGAGTATTGGCCAGTGGGCCGATGTCTCCGACTCAGGCTCCGAGTCAGACACCGAGGGCTATCCGCCCCAACACACACCTCCTCCTCCTCCTCCTCCTCCAGTATCCGACACTGACGGTACGGTGCCTGCTCAGCCCACTGCCGATAGGGCAACTACACGGGCTACAGCGGGCACCCTGCCTGCATTGGTGGACACTGACCGGCTGGCTGCTACCTCAGACACACACATGCAGCCCCCGGTCCCGTCCACAGTGCAGGCCTGTGCCGTCACACCGGATTTCCACTTCCCTCCTATCCCTGAATCTCAGGAGGACACCTCGGAGACCACTACTAAGTGGAAGCAGTTCATGGCAGACACCTCAATCCGCACTGACACACCTCGGCCCCGGCCAAACAGCTCACACCCCCCAGAGCACTCTCAGTGGGATTTCTCAGTTATGCCATCTCCCTCCTTCCAACAGCTTAATCAGTTCCTGGAGAACTACAGCCTAACACACTCCTCATATTGCACCGACGACCCTGATGATGATTGGGCCCAGTTTGAGGTCTTTGATGACCACCATTTGGGCCCCACAGATCAGCATTGAGGTCTACGACCCTGCGGTTGCAGCGCCGTGGGGAGAGACCTCAGCTGCACCGCCGGTGCCCCGCACTGTCACCACGGCACACCGGTGTTCCTCCCTCTGCTTGGGAAAGGCCGCCGTGCCTCCAACACGCACGGACACCTCCTTGTAGATTCAGGAGCCTCACATCTCCTCCTGAATAACAGGGAGCTCTTCACTGATTTGTCCCCGTGCACCTCCAGCATGACCACAGCCTCGGATCAGCATTACAGGCCTCACAGTGTCGGCACAGCCTCCATTGATTTCCAGTACACCGACGGCACTTGGATCACACTCCCATTTCTCCAAGCCTTCTATGATCCAAATGCCCCAACCCTCCTCTCAGTCCGCCAGATGCTCAGACACGGGGCCCGCTCCCCTGACTTCATCGACCTCACATGGCACCACGGTGCTTCTCTCTTTGACCTCTATGACACTGGCAGAGACTATGTTGTACACCCCAGCCGCTGGCGAGCCACCCCATCTGCCCACTCCATAGCACAGAGGAGACCCCTCCTGCAGCCTGCCCCTTCGGAGCTTGCAGAGAAGGGCACAGTCGACTGGATGGTTGCTAGGTCCGCCTATAGAGAGTTTGCTCAGCACAGTCCACATGGCTATTGTGACACAGACCTCTACACGGACGGCATCCCCTACCCACGGGGTAACACACAGTGCCAGCACTACTACTCCCTCGAGGACCCTGCTGAGGATCATGTCTGGTGCGGGCGCTCTTTCTGGGCCAACCCGCCCTTCATCAACTCCATCATCCAAAGGATGTTGATGAAGATGCGAGATGACTTCTGGTTAGACCCTAATAACACCTCATACACGGTGTGTCTCCGGAAGTCACCATCTGCAGCCTGGTGGCCACTCACCTATCACTTTCAGGAGATAGCCACCATCCCAGCAGGCACACCCGGCTTCTTCTCCCGCCCTCGAGCTGGTACCTACTCCCCCCCAGGACCTCACAGATGCAGGAGAGGAGGGCGGTGCTGACCGTGTCTTCATCCAGGGGGCTCCGTTCGACACCATCATCCTTTTCAAGGATGCCACCACAGTCCCCAGGATTGACCCTCATCAGTACATCCATGCCTGTCTGGGCCACTACTCACACCAGTACATTGCTCACCTCTTCTCACAGGGGCTTCAGTTTGCAGTGCCCAGACGACACCTCTCCATGAAGACACTCAGGACTATCCTGTCAGGCTGCGGGTGTGCTCATTGCAACACCTGGAATGCCAAACGCCCAGGACCCTTTAATGTATTTGACAGAGCCAACCACAGACCACCTCCGGCTTTGCCAGCCAACCACCGGCCTGTCAAATGGGAACAGTCCAAGCCATTCCAGCACATATTTGCTGACATTTGGGGCCCATGCAAACCCCCTGGCTACGACGAGTCAGTCTTCATCAGTGCCTTTAAGTGCCCCGTCACTAATAAAAAGGCCTTCGGATTTGCCTTGCCTTCTAAGGGAGGCCAACACTTCCACCTCCAGACTGTCCTTGATGACATTCAGTCTCGCGGCTTCACACCAGAGACCATCGCTTTCCACACAGACGGTGCCACAGAGTACGCATCGGAGGAGATGAAGACACTGCTCCGACAGTACCGCATGCGCCATGAGACCGGTCCGTCATACATGCACGAGTTCCAGGCTCAGATTGAGGTGCTCTGGAGAGACATGCATATATATACGATCATGAACAGCACCATGCGCACATATGATGCCCCGCTGTACACATGGCCTCTTGCGGCACTCCATGTCATTAACACAGTCCTCAATGTTATGCCTAACAAGCACATTGGAATGGACACACCTCATCTCAGATACACCGGCCGTCACTTCGACTACACCGAGCTCCGGCCCTTCTGGTCTGAGTGCAATGTCTGGCAGGACCCCGCACAGCGCTCTAAGGCAGGAGCTAAAGCTGACACTTCGGCTAAGCTACAGCCTAAGAGCAAGCCCTACCGCTATGTCGGGAATCTCACACCTGGCAACTATCTATGCCTTGACACGGTGAAAGGAAAACTCAAGGCTCTCTCTAGGCCTACGTTTGTCACTGACCCTGCTCTCATGGCTAAGACACTTGCCAACACACACAACACTCTGGTTGATCCCGCCTCCACGGCTATCTTCACAAAGAAGCTGTACCCCATCCGACGCCCCACAGCCCTCTCCTCCCCCGACATCCTCGAGCTTGCATGCAGCCCCCACGAGTCAGAGACCTTTGCCTATGTCAAGGTCCAGTGTGCTAAACTCAGACATCCAGTCTGGGTAAAGCTCATACACTATCTTCAGCTGGCCAAGAGCCACTATGCCACTCTCATCAGCTTTCTCAAGCACAGACACAAACATGGGGCACCTAATGTCTTTTACTCGTGTTTTGCTATGTGCTCGGCTAAGCCAGCTGACCGACAGAAGTATCACCCTGCAGTCATCGTGTCTGTAGACCATAAGCCTCAGGTCCAGCACAGATACCAGGTGTACTTCGACTCTGCCGACTCACACTCCACCCAGTATGCAGACACCGATGCTGTCATCATCTCCCCAGACCAGAAGGCCATGCTCCTTGCCCTCAGGGATGCAGACTCGGACCCCGCAGACTTCCCGAGTGATGCCTTCATGGACGAGCCAGACCCTGCCACATACAGACAGGCTCAGCTCAGCCCTAATTGGAGACAGTGGCACAAAGCCATTCAGTCAGAGATCGACGGCATACTTCAGCCAGACAGGGCCGATCCAGTCACCGCCTTCCCTCCAAGCTCCACCGTCCTCCCCAGTAAGTTTGTCTTTAAGCTCAAGAAGCTGACAGACGGCTCCCTTGACAAGTTCAAGGCCAGATGCACCACCAGAGGAGACATGGACCGCACCTTCTATGAGGAGGCGGAGACCTTTGCCCCTACACCTCAGCTCACTACCTTCGTTCAGACTCCTACTAGCGCTCTGCCTGACACACAGACTCATGCCATACCACTATGATGTCTCTCAGGCTTTCCTCCAGGCTCTAATACCTGAGGATGAGCGGTACTATGTCAGGTTTCCGAAGGGGTACATTCATCCCCTAGGATATGTAGGTGCCTATATGAAGAAGGCACTCTACGGACATCGGACCTCAGGCAGACTTTGGTCAGAGACCGCACACCGGTTCATGACAGACCGCTACCCTACACTCAGCAGGTCCACATATGACGAGTGCCTGTACATCGGCTGGATTGACGGTCAGCTCTTCATAGTCCTCATCTACGTTGATGACTTCATTGTGGCTTGTGCCGATGAGCGGTCCAGAGCCCGCTTTCACACTGACATCATGTCCACATTCCAGGCCACCTACTCTGGTGTCCTCAACCAGTTCCTCCAGCTCAGGGTTGATGTCCAGACTGAGACACTTCCTACAGGAGAGTCATACCCGACCAGGATTGAGCTTTCACACGAGCGGAGCATCACAGATCTGTGTGCTAAGTTCAGCATAGCCACGGATAAGCAGCCACCTCGATCACCGATGGCAGAGGGTCTCTCCCTCCCCATTCCCCCACCTGATGCCATTGACAGATCCATTGAGACACCCCTCAGATCCTTGATCTACTCTCTGCTCTGGTTAGCCAGGACAGTAGTCAGACCCGACATATACTACCACGTCACGTATCTGGATCAGTTCTGCCACCAGCCCACAGTTGAAGCCCTCACCGCTGCCAAGCGGATCCTTCACTATGCCTATTCCACCCGGGACTACACACTTGCTATGGCTATTGACTCTGCAGCACCCCAGCTCACAGCGTTCTGTGACTCAGACCATGCAGGAGACACTGCCACACGGAACTCAGTTTCCGGCTACTGTCTCTACTTTCACGGTATGCTCATTGACTGGTGGTCAAAGAAGCAGAAGTCATGCACTGCCCTTCACTCTACAGAGGCAGAGTATGTTGCCATGTCGGAAGCCTGCACCTCCGCCCTGGCCATCTATAACACACTGACAAAGTTCTTTCCCTCAGCTGAGCCCATCACCATCAATGTAGATAACTCAGCAGTTCAGACTTTGATCACTCGGCGGGCACTCTCTTCTAAGCTCAAACACATTGCGGTTCGGTACCACGCGGTTAGGAACTGGTGTCAGGGGCCCCTCAGGAAGTTTACACCGGTCTGGATTCCGACCGATGACAATCAGGCTGACATTTTCACTAAAGCCCTTCCTACCACAAAACACGGGGTTCCAATTATCGACAAGTTCACCGCCCGCCTCTTGGATATTAAGGACCGGGGTGTTAAGCTGGAGGAGAAGCTACGAGCAGCTGAAGCACAGAAACTACATGCCCAGCAGCAGCAACTACAACAACAACAGCGACAGGACGAGATTGTCTTAGCATCACTGCAGCGGCAGAACTTGATACTGTAGGGTGACCCGAGGCGAGGGAAGGTGGGCCTCTGCGAGCATGTCTATTTCTAAAGACCCGGAGGCACCAGTAGGACCAGTTCTTGCCAATGCAAATGCCTGATCTATGCTTGCTCCGTCTTCGAGTATATTGATATATTGCTTGTCTTACATTACCATGCCACTGCCACACACATACACAGAATGTGGTGGTGTCACGGGGGACTAGATATATAGTACTGCCCCCTGTATGACATTCCTCGATGCATGTGACAGATGACTGCATTATTCGGCTCGAGACCGCGAGTCACAGCGACAGAGACCGCGAGTCACAACGATAGTGACTGCGAGCCACGTGTTAGAGTACTCGAGCATCACCGTAGCCGTACTCGTACAGCTTTACACAGCGCACGTAGCATAAGCTACATAGACTCTCTTACACTCATATTTTATATCTTTTACAGACATATTATCACCGTTTGAGCCTCATATTTTTGCGTACAGCGATAGTATTAAAACACTGATATACAGAATATTCTACGATGTATGTGTTTCAAACTATCTATTACAATGCTGGAATAGTCACACCGCCTGATTATGTGACTCTTCCCGTAGTAGTGTTTGTGACTGCCACCCGAACCAGAACCCTAACTCGTGTTTATGCCCATATCGTAACGGGTTAACTCATCAACTTTAATACATTCTGAGAAAACTATCACTGAGTGAATATATCCCGGATCTTAGGGGTATATCCAACAGGTCAATCACGCACTTTATTTGACACTTGATATTTCACCTCACTCACTGCCCCCCGCACCCTCCCTTCCAAAAATCCCTCCTCACCCCCCGCGCACCCCCGGTATTTGGGGCTATTTCGGGGTTTTTTTCGATTTTGGACGATTTTTGTAACTTTTAGTCGGTCCAGAATTTTTTAATCGATATTTTAGTCGCAAGCTCGACGAATTAAAGCAATTGTGTTAAATACTAGGCGGATCGGTCTCGACAAGAGAACTCCACTAGGCCATCTGACCGTAGGATCGTGTGCGCGACCGTGCTTCGCTTTTTGCATCCCAACATGCCATGCCATAACGCGTGGGTGGCGTCGCGGTAAATGTACGCGAATGCAGTGGCACTATCATCGTTAGCGTCTGGCGATCGTGAGATCGGAAGTTCGTCTGTGTCGCCCGTTGGGATTCTCGCTTTGCTGCTGCTGCTGCTGCTGCTACTGCTGCTACTGATTCATGAGAAGTTCATGGTTTAGTGGCTACTTCGTTGCAAACCATGGTTTCGGCCCGACTGTCATCAGTGCGTTGACGGGCACGATGGGCAGATCGTTCAATCCCACGCTCCTGTGCATTTTTTTGATCGTGTACCCAAAACCATGCCTCCCGCAAACCATGGTTTCGCGAAACCATGGTTTCGGTTTTCATGGTTTTCTCCAAAACCATGGTTTGGGAAAGGAATATTGTGTACACGTCCGCGACAGCCTGTCTACCGACGTGTCTCGTTACGTGAGACAATTCTGAATTGTGGTTTCGCGAAACCATGCGTTTGGGAAAACCGTCAGCCATCGTCATCCAGATGCATAATGTGAAAATCTAAAATCTGAAATCTGATGACCGAATGTCGAATTCAGATATCAATTCGACATTTGCTGACATCGTGATGACATGGTTCCGCGAAACCACGGTTTCCAAACGGTGGTTTCGCGAAACCATGGTTT